>JADLZN010004232.1:0-137500 GCA_018155175.1 Sinocyclocheilus anophthalmus | reverse complement strand
TCTGAAGAGTCACATCTGATCACAAAAGCACGAACTGACCACATTTTCACCTTCATTAATATTTTATTTATCATTCATAAAGTTATTTTGCATCAGCTTTACTCTACTGAACTTTGCTCTGCTAAATGAGAAAGACAAATCAACATCAGGATGGGCATGTGACCCAAATTAACAAGCAGTGGGTTCATTTAATGTTTTAAAGTGGTCATATGATGCGATTTCAATGTTTTCTTTCTCTTTGGAGTGTTACAAGCTCTTGGTGCATAAAGAAGATCTGTAAAGTTGCAAACACTAAAGTCTCAAATCCAAAGAGATAAAAGTTAAAAGTTAAGAGTCAGCCACGCCTAAAACAGCTCGTTCTAACACGCCCCCACATGTCTACATCACTATGTGGGAAGATTTGAATAACGCCGCCCAAATGTTCACGCAAAGAAAGAAGGCGTAACTTTTATTCTCGCTGTAGTATTGTTGATGCCGCCGCCGCCATGTCCTGAAGACGCTGTGTTTCGTTGTGAAAGCGAAACTACTTTGTTTGGTCTTCCAAAAGAGGACACAACTAGAAATCAGTGGTTAAGTTGTATTTACAACACTGTTCCAGAACACTTCTACCCAGATATCCAGATGTGTGCAGCGCATTTTATGGAGGACTGTCTCCTGATCCTGGGAGAGTAGACTACAATGCCGGCTGTTCTGACTCACAGACTGTAAGTACGGTTTTCATATTTAAAGGATTTGCCACTGATGATTCTAACGTGAGTTTTGGGCAGTGTAGAGTAGCGCTTGTTGTTTGTCATTTCTCCGATCACAAATGCAGACATGGCTTTATGTTTATGCGGCAACATAGCACGTAAAAAGACAGTATAAGTCATTATAATCCGTAATTATTTCCCCACTGGATGCAACAAATGCTTCTTTTGTAATGGGTTTTAATGTGTTTGTCTCGTCGCTCCGGCCGGACAGGGCAGCACAGTATGGTGAGGGGTGTAACATTTACGTCACACGCTTGAGGTATTCGGCCAAGATCACAATGCCACTGGAGAGAGATGGGCAATCAGAGCACACCTCGCTTTTTCAGAGCGATGAACTTTGTAAAAATCGACGCGTTTCAGAAAGGCGGGGCATAGAGGAGAAACAATAATGAACAGTATGTGGAAAATAATGTGTTTTTTAAACAGCATAAACACATTTCATTACACCAAATACTGTTCTTTTTAGCAACATCATATGACCCCTTTAATTTAATATCTCAGTGATGCACTCTTTATGTTCTATATTATTAATCTGAGTATTGTGTCACTGTTTATAAATGTTAATCATTATGCTAATAAAGCGGTTTCCTCTGAAGATGAAAAGAGGAGCGTCTGTCTGTCAGTAAATGAGAAGAAAGACAATCGTGCTGATTTCAGCGAATCCAGAGCAGATCCAGTGTTTGTTTCTTCCATGAATGTGTGATAATGAGACTGGTGTCCGTATGAACAGCATTATATCAGCCACATCTGATGCTCCTCGTGTGTTTCAGCGCTGCAGGAGAGAGAGAGAGATGCCGCACATCTGATCACATTTTTACACTACAAACACTAATTGATAAATATGTACATCAAAACAAAAGTCAAATTTTTGCCTGTTTTATTGATTTCAAGAAAGCATTCGACTCAATCTGGCATGAAGGATTATTCCTAAAACTCATAGACAGCGGAATAGGAGGTAAATTCTATGATTTGATCAAATCCATGTACACAATCAGCCAATGTGCAGTTAAAATTGGAAACAAAAGAACTGAATTTTTTCTTCAGAGGCGTGGAGTGAGACAGGGCTGCAGTTTAAGCCCCACCCTCTTCAACATCTACATCAACCAATTAGCCAATGCTTTAGAACATGCTCCCATCCAAGGTCTCACTCTCCATGACACGGAGATAAAGTGTCTTCTTTACGCAGACGACCTGCTTCTCCTGTCGCCCACTAAAGAAGGGCTTCAGGACAGCCTGAATCTGCTGGAGGATTACTGTCAGACCTGGGCCCTGACAGTCAACCTCCAAAAAACTAAAGTCATGATCTTCCAGAAACGCTCCAGACCTCAGGGACTAACACACACATTCACACTATCACACAGAACCATTGAAACCACAAAAACATACAATTACCTCGGCCTAAAAATTACTCCAACATGTAACTTTACTTTGGCTGTGAATGAGCTCAAAGAGAAACCTCAAAGGGCTTTCTATGCCATCAAAAGATAAATTAAAATTGACATCCCAATCCAAAACTTTTCAAATCAGTAATTGAACCAATCGCACTATATGGCAGTGAAGTCTGGGGTCCCTGTATAAAATTTGATTTTTTAAACTGGGAAAAACATCCAATTAAAAATATGCATTTAGATTTTGGAAAAGAATAATCAAAGTCCAAAGAAAAACACCAATAACGGAGCAGGGCAGACTTAGGCAATACACTATCCTTCTAAAACATCCAAAACAAGAGCCATCAAATTCGGAAAACATAAAGACAAGGGCGAACCCCAGCAAATACCTTTTAAGGCCCTGATGAAGCAACAAGAGCTGAGCGCACGAAGAGTCCCAGCCTCAGCGGCTGCTGGACTGACAGAGAGCAGCAAGCCTAGGACTCAACTCACTCTCAACCATCAGCCCACACAGACATCAACACAGAGAAACCAAGTACTAACCATGGACAAAACAGCATCAAAAACCAGAAAGGATTAGAATGTTATTCGAACTAAAGCGAAGCGTACACACGCAAGCTATGAGCAACAGTGACTGATGTGAAGCTCAGGGAAACATGACGAGTACAGACTCAGCGAGCACAGTCGTCTCACACACGCCACAGACACAACTCTACGACCAGAGCTGAAATACTGTTACTAGTGTACATATCTTACATTATCGGTCCAGGCAGTTGCTACAGGAGAATCGTCTTATTATATTTATTTTTATTGATTATATTTATTTTTTTCACTATATGCATCTTGGGAATACAGGACCTTTTATTAGGTATATATACATATAGTTATAATATTCTAATACATGTAAGCATGTTTAATGTAAAGGTTCAGCTGTTAAACCATTCTCTGGTTGTCTTAAGCTTTGGCCATTACAAAATGTATTTTTGTCATGCCCATAAAGCTATTTGAATTGAATTGAGAGAGAGAGAGTGTGTGTGTGTGTGTGTGTGTGTGTGAGTGAGAGAGAGAGAGAGCGAGAGAGAGAGCAGGGGATTGTGGGGGATGGTCTCTGCTGCTCTATACTGGATCTCATCAGCATCTGTGCTGCTTTCTAAGCTTCTCTGAATGCTTTCCGTTCTTTCTTTATAACTGTATCAAAGACATTCACTTTCACGAAATCACACACACACACACACACACAGTAAGTTTAGAAACAGAAGTTCTAGTGAGCAATCTAAGTGATGTTTGGCTGTGCACGACTCACCAGCACAATGCCAGATTCTAGCGCGTTTCTAGGGTACTGTAGCTGGTTGCTAGGTGTCTGTTTACAGTCTGGAGTCTCAGTTCCTCATTCATGGCTTTTCCCCACCTTTTCTGAGCATCACTTAGTAAAGCAGCAGCACAGGGTTTCATCACTAGTACTAGTGAAGCCTGACTAGTAGTGATGATACTCATGAATCAGGGGATGCTCAGAATGACAGCTGAAGCTCAAGCCCTCGGCACCTGCTGCACCGAGAGCTGCAGCTCCTGAGGCCCGATGCATGAATGATGAGAGACGGAGTGAAAGACATACACAACTGAATGCATGCAAGAAACCGATGTGATGTCAGTGACGCTGACAGACAACTCGATCAAACAAAACACGCGACTGACGGAAGACACGCGATGATCGCACTCACCTTCCTCATCCTCATCCTCTTCCTCATCCTCATCTCCGGAGCAACAGGTGATGCTGCGGCTCGAGTCAGGCACGGCACCGGGAGTCTCGAGGAGTGTTTATATAGAGATCATCCGCCGTGACGAGCCACATCAGCCAATCAGGAGCCCTCTCCGGGACTGTACGGCGCTTGTTATCTCCCAAACCACACGAAACCAGCTCATCATCACCTTCATCATCATCATCATCCTCATCCTCATCACAATTACATGCTTTCCATTTTCACTATGAATTACTCACATGTCGTCATAGACACAACATATTATTGATCAATGAGTCAAATGACAAATCGATTTTAAACATGCTGTTTTGTCACCAAATTCATGCTTGATGTGTGTACCTGAATAAATTCCTCTTCCTGTCATCCCAGTTCAACTTCCTGTGCGTTTTGGCCAATTCAATTCAAATTCACTCTCTTGAACTGAAACGAAGCTGGACTTTCTCTGAGGTAAAGATGCTGTTTTGAGAAAGACTGGCTTCAGGGATTTCTCTGGTGTCTCTGAGTGCTGATGCAGTAAATGATGAGGAAACTCAGTGACTGAATCAGAATGATTTCTGCAGGAAAACAAGAACTAATCAAACAGCAGAAACGAGTAGAGCTTGTGAGGAAGGCAGTCAGCAAATAGACAAAGAAGAGCAACAACATGCATTTTTAAAATGCAATTTAAATTGTAACTATGTTTTAAAACATACATTTCATAAGTATTTTAAATATGTATTTATTTTTTCAACTTATTTTAACTTCACATGAATTAGATTTGTTTATTGATTTAAAAATGTATTTATCATTTCCATCTTTAAATTATAAGCAACATCTTCATTTGATTTTTAAGTGTACGTTTAGGACAGTGAGACAGACACATTGATGATAAACATTGATAGTAATACTTGATGAATATGGGTAATAACTGACTGAATGCACACAGTGAAATATGAATGTAAGCGTGTCAGAAGAGCAGCTGTGATCATCATATCACATACTCCAGACCTACACATAACTCAATCAGCTGGCCTTTACTGTTGAAGATGTTTGAGGAGAGCTATGATCTGATGATGCTGTCAGGGATCCAGAGGCTCTTATGGTCGTCAGGAACCCAGTCTTACAGGAATGTTGCATTATGGGGGATCTGAAGTGCTCTCTTACACTCAGGAGGAGATGGAGCCCTCTGCTGGAGGCTCTTGTGATGTTGATGATTGATGCTCATTTCATTTATGATCATGATTATGATGTGTTGCGAATCTGTTTAAATTGCCAATATTTTGGAAATGTGATCTATTATCCTATTTCTGCTCAGACGCACCACTTTCACCTGCTGGACCAGAAAAACTCCCACAGACCAGAAGATCACAGAGACTCACGAAGACCAGACGGGAAGAAAAACCCAGAAACATCAGAACATTGTAGCATCCACATCAACACACTAACAACAACCAACCTGCAAAAGCAGCTTAGCAACACCCCGGCAACCACCCACAGCACCTGAGCATCACAGAGCCGCAGTGAAGAGCATGACGTCTCACAGAAACGGTTGACCTTTTCTAACCACACGTGGAGCTGCAGGAAACAGGAAGTAATTCCTCACTCTGACACGCTAAAGAGAGCGGGAACAGGTTAAGTTTGGGAATATTACGCCCGTTCATCAGCTCTGTGATGCTGTAATGGTGTTTCTGTCATCTCTGCTCCTGCTTTCACTGTATGGATGTGCTTTCATGCTTTGCCAGACGCTTTTATCCAAACTGTATTGCATTGCATTCTAAGTCTACATTTATCAAGCGCATGCATTCACACCCATGGCCTTCTGTAGCGTTCTGCTGAACATCCGTCACACGGTTTCACGCTCAGGTGAACTGTAACCCGGTAAACGTCCGTTCTTCAGCTGAACACAGAGACTGCAGATGAAGCTGATCCGCACAATGAGCAGGTTCTGGTGTGCCTCTGTGTGTCTCAGCGGGAGAAGAGCAGGATTACGCTGGTGTGATCACACTCTCTTTCTCACAGTCTCATTAACAAACACCTGCTGCAGAGACTCGTCTCGGATCACACCGGATCTGAAATCAGATGCTGATACCACGCTATTGTGTGCTGTAATCCTAAATGACTTCCTTCATCTGCATCCCGCAGTCTTCCCGAGACACTGAATGAGCCTTACAGAGGTCAGAGGTCGTGACCTCATAACAGGCATTGTTTTCAGTGTCGGTCGGGTTTAATGAGCTGAATGTGAATCAAATGTTTCATTATTCCAATCACAGTTTGTTGATAATCATCATCTCATAGTGGAGCGGGTCGCAGAAGCTCAACAGTGATCAGGGCTCATTTCACTTCAGAATCATCTTTATTGATTAAATCTCTGTCCAGACTGGATGATTTTCATGACTGTAATCAGAATGAATTTCTTCACATTACACTGAAAATAATGTCACAGTGCAGATCTTAATGGTCTTAAAACATGCTTTCTTTGTGAAATATAATTTCTTTCTTTTGATTTGGATTGTGGCCTGCGGACGTTTGTGACAGGTTTCTTGAGACTGATCGTGTTTGTCAGGGTTAGGCTGTTTTCTCCGATCACGGATGATCATGAATGTTAGATGATGGAGCAGATCTTCCTCTTCCTCTGACGCTGATGCTGAGATTCTGTCTGTCCTCCAGATTCAACCGCACTCATTGTTCGCTGTTATGGGCTGCAAATAAAATAACTAGTCAAATTCACACACGTTTACTCGGCTCACCAAACGAGAACATTTCATAGATTCTGTTGTTTCTATATACAGCTAATTACAAATACTACACACACACACACACACACACTCATGATTACACACACACACACCCCACACACACAAATCAGGATACACCAACAACACCACCCACTCATGATATACACACTAAAGATAGCAAAGTCCACTAAAGGAGGTAGAGCTTTTTCGCATTTGGCTCCCAAACTCTGGAATAGCCTTCCTGATAACGTTCGGGGTTCAGACACACTCTCTCTGTTTAAATCTAGATTAAAGACACATCTCTTTGGCCAAGCATTCAAATAATGCATCTCATAATCTTTTACTGCAGTTATATCTAATCAAATGCACATTATTATTCGTTAGTTTGGGTTAAACAAATCATTTTTGCTTGGTTGGAACAGCAGCTACGCTAATTATTTCTCTATGTGTTTCTCTGTTTCTGCTGGGATTAACATCCCGTGGTAACTAGGATTACACAAGCTTCAGTCTGGATCCAGAACACCTGAGAAGAGATGCCAACCCCTCATAGGACCTCAGATGATGCCAACCCTGAAAAAACATACAGAACTACCACATTTTGCTATAAGTTTGATTGCATCATATAATAATTGCTGTTAATAGTGTTCATCGTCTGTTTTATTACGTCCTATATTGATTTTCCGTATTGCTGGTTGTCTGGTCAGAGGAGAACTGGCCCCCCGATTGAGCCTGGTTTCTCCCAAGGTTTTTTCTCCATTCTGTCAACGATGGAGTTTTGGTTCCTTGCCGCAAGTCGCCTCTGGCTTGCTTAGTTGGGAACACTTAATTTCCAGCGATATCGTCGACATGATTGCACAGCGTATTATTTAAACTGAGCTGGATGTTGACATCACTGATTTCAATGATGAACTGCCTTTAACTGAATAATGTGTTTACTATTGTCATTTTGCATTATGGACACACTATTTTCCTAATTAATGCTGTACAGTTGCTTTCACACAATCTGTATTGTTAAAAGGCGATTAAATAAAGGTGACTTGCTTGATTACACACACACACACACACACTCATGATAAAAACACACACACACACACACACCCACTCATGATATACACACACCCACACACACACATCAGATAAAACACACACACACACACATTGATTACACCCACACACAACACTCTGAGAAAAAAACACACAACTCATTGATTACACACACCAACACTCATCACTAATGATAAAAAACCCACACACACACCACACACACACATCATGAGATACAACACACACACAAATGATAAAACACACACACAACCACCTCATGATATACACACAACACACGGCATGATAAAAACCACACACCCACACACACACAATCATGATAAAACACACACACCACAATATATAAACACACACACACACACACACATATATATATGCGATTTGTCAGGTTTCTGTTTCTGTCGTTTAGAATAAATATCTGTTAGTAGGGAGGATTCATTTGTTTACTGCTTATTTTATTAAAAAACTTTGTGCTGATTGTGCATGTTGTTTGTCATTAGCTGTAATTAGAATCTACAAAGACTTTTTGCTGCCTGTTAATTTGTGTTTAAGTGTACAAACTGTAAACACACACACACACACACAATATATAACATAAGAAAAAACACACAACATATGATAAAAACACACGATAAACACACACTCAAGATAAAAACACACACACACACACATTCTATATGAGGGACGTTTTTTATTCATTTTCCACTGTATTAAATCAATATATTTTTAACGGTTATGTTCTTTTGTTTAGTAGTTTCGTTCACGGCACCAAACTCGTCATTCAACACACATCGACTCCAAACCAATAAATAACAAACACTCCACCAACAGCAAGCATCCTGTCAGTGAGAATAATTAAAAAAACATGTAAACAACTGGAGGAAAACATTTAGCTGAACTCAAATAAAAGCCCAGTGCTTCTCATCTGAAGACGTGGATGTGTGAAACCCGCCTGCGGCTCTGAGCGGGTGATTCAGGAGAAACTACAGAAATCTCCTAATTACATTAGTGCTCATTACACACACATTTTCTTGCACATATACATTTCTGAAATAAATGGTAGGTCACAAAATGCTTACTGCAAGTCTCCTCTTTTTAAGGGTTTATATATCATTTTCAGGTTTCACTGAAATCATAATCTGGCATAATTGTCAAAACTGATATGTCTGTATAAATAAAGTGGTAAACTTTGAGTAAATGTGATTTTAAATGTAATAATAATGATTTTATTCGGACCCCATTTTAAATCTATGTAATTCGGCCGATCGTTACACTATTATAGTGCCAATTTGACCCAATCTCCATTAAATTTGGCACACTTGTTTGGAATCATATGATGCATAAATTGACTTAGTTTTGAGTTTTAGAATATTTAGGCCTTACGGTTTGGTCTGCACGATCAGTTTTACGGCAGAATAATAATAATAAGAATCCTTACAATTACAATATGGTTTCAGCACTACACACTTGAACCCCTAATAATAATAACAATAATAATAATCTGTAAAATGAGAAAGCACAGCGGTGACATAAAAGAGTCCTGAATGACACACGCAGTTATTTGGCAGTCATGACAGTCTCCTAACATCATACTTCCTGTTCTGTCCTCATCACTTCCTGTTGTCGAACAGCACCAGAGGAAATGGGGAGGTCATGTGACTGATGATCAGTTTATTGATTTCTAGGATGTTCCTGTAATGTCACGGTCATTATCAGATCTGTGTGAAGAGATTATGAACTCCTGAAGAAACAAGAGACACAAAACACGATCATCGGTTCATCTCTGAGCTGAAAATACTGGAGCTGATAAGATCAAAATATGCAACGAGTGCAGTTCTTCAGCAGCATTAGTAGTTTAGCCTCATTTTTAATAAAATGCGGAGGAGGCGTTCTGCGCAGCGCTTTTTAAAAAACCATTCCTGAGCGCTGCATCTCGTGCTTTTAGATGCAAAGATGCGTTCTGTGAGAGTTTTTCACTAAAGCAGTGTGTTTAAATCAGTTTCTCATGTTTGGCGCAACTCTTTACCTTCGTCGATCTCATTTAGCTGAAAACAAAAAACAGCGCTGAAGAATATCAGAAAGCACTTAGCACAAACAATACAAGCGCTGGTAGATAACTTTCTAAATAACACCTATGCTCACACTAATGAGGGTGTCAATCTTGCTGTCAAAGATATCAATTACATATTTGAAAAATCAGCAAAACAATCCAAATTGAAAACAAAAAAATGGAAAAAATCAAATACCCAAAAATTGGTTTGATCAAGAAAGCCAAACTATTCGCAAAAAACTGAGAACATTGTCAAATCAGAAACACAAAGATCCAAATAATGCAGAGATCCGCCTTCTTTACAGTGAAACACTAAAACAATACAAACATACGCTCAGAACCAAAAAAACACAATACACCCAAAAACAACTGACAATCATCGAGAAGTCAGTGAACACAAACCAATTTTGGGAAAATTGGAACAATCTGAAAAAAAAATGATCATGAAGAATTGGCAATACAAAATGGAGAAATATGGGAAAGTCATTTCCAAACATTGTTTAATAAAGTACAAACAGACACAAACTGTAAGCAAAATCAAACAATCAACCAACTGGAAAAACTAGAATTAGCCATCAAAGATTACCAAAACCCATTAGATTTCCCAATAACTGATAAAGAACTTAAAGAAAAAAATCAGAAACCTCCAACTCAAAAAAGCGTCTGGACCTGATGGGATATTAAACGAAATGATAAAACACACCAGCAGTAAATTCCAATCGGCCATTCTAAAACTATTCAATGTGCTTCTGAATGTAGGTTACTTCCCTGACATCTGGAATAAAGGCTTGATAACACCAATCTTTAAAAACAGAGATAAATTTGATCCTAACAACTACAGAGGCATCTGTGTGAGCAGCAACCTGGGAAAGTTATTCTGTAGCATAATAAACGCTCGACTATTAGACTTCATCACCACACACAATGTACTGAGCAGAAGCCAAATCGGATTTTTACCAAATTACCATACATCTGATCACATCTATACATTACATACTCTAATTGAAAAACACGTTAACCAAGATAAAGGTAAAATATATGCATGCTTTATTGACTTTAAAAAAGCTTTTGACTCAATTTGGCACCAAGGACTATTCTACAAACTTACTGAAAGTGGCATAGGAGGTAAAACCTATGAGCTTATCAAATCAATGTACACTGAAAGTAAATGTGGCGGAAAAATCAGCACCAAACCGTACAGGTTACAAGGTATACTTTTCCCGGAGCGTGGTATGATGTAACAGGGATGACTGCTAAGCCCAATGTTATTTAACATCAAGAACTGAATCAATCTCAATCTTCAGTGGGTAGAAGCCTAATTCAGCTCTGCAGGCATCATTGGACGTACCTCGATGGACCCCTAAATCGTTTTTGATCATTTCTAGTTGTAGTTTTTCTGTTGAAGTTTTATCCCAATTTTTTTAATATATTACTGGTCCCCAGATTTCACTCCCGTACAGTAGAATTGGTTTGATGATTGCGTGATATAATTTAATCCATGTTTTAATTGGTAATTTTAATTGGACAAAGCGTGATTTTATGGCATAAAAAGCCCTCCGGGCCCTCTCATTCAGGCCCTTCACAGCCAGACTGAAGCCCTCTGATGCTGAGATCTTGATGCCCAGGTAAGTGTAGCTGCTGCTGTGCTCTAGGACTTCTCTGTAACTGAACTGGTATCTGCTTCTCTGAGACCTGGCCTTCTTCTGGAACACCATGACCCTGGTTTTGTCCAGGTTGACCGTCAGTGCCCATTCCTCACAGTACTGTTCCAGCAGGGCCAGGCTGTGCTGGAGACCCTCGGCCGTGGGGGACAGCAGAACCAGGTCGTCTGCATACAGCAGGCATTTGACTTCAGAGCCCTGCAGAGCGAGGCCCGGGATGCTGCCTGAGCGGTCCAGAGCTTCTGCCAGCTCGTTGATGTAGATGTTAAACAGTGTTGGGCTCAGACTGCATCCCTGCCTCACTCCACGGCTCTGCTGGAACAACGCTGCTCTGAGATTCCCCAGTTTAACCGCACATCTACTGTTTCTGTACATGGATTATATAACATCAAATGTTTTTCCAGCAATGCCAATTTGTAGTAATTTGTATAGTAGACCATCATGCCAAATAGAGTCGAAAGCTTTTTTTAAATCAATAAAACATGTAAATATTTTTCTTTGTTTGCCCTTTAGATTCTTGTTGATTAGAGTGGAGAGAATAGATGTGGTCGGATGTACGTTGTTTTGGTAAAAAGCCAATTAGTGATTTATTTAGGATGTTGTGTCTTGTGAGGAATGTCACTACGCGGCTGTTTATTATATTGCAGAAAAGCTTTGCTAGGCTACTGCCCACACTAATGCCGCGGTAATTACTGGGATCGAATTTATCTCCTGTTTTATATATAGCTGTGATCAGCCCTTCAGACCAGGCCTCAGGGAAGTCACCAGACGATAAGATCAGATTGAAGAATTATTAAAGAAATTGACAAAAATCTAAAAGACACTCATGATGAATCTCTATAAATACACTTTGACCTCCAAAATAAACTCCAATGCTACTCAACCCTAAACAGAACCACTAAATTTGCCAATTATTTATTGATTAAGCCATTTAAAGAAAGACAAATCCTCTCCAAATACAGCTGAAGTAAGCATGATTTAGAAATAGAGAGAGGAAGACATAGACACACATGGACAGAGCAAGAGCAGAGGATCTGTAGACACTGTGATCTACAGCTAATAGAGGACGAGAAACACTTTCTGCTGATCTGTCCTAAATATCACACTGTGAGGGGAACATTTCTCCCCAGATCTGAAGCCCTGATCCCATCATTTACTGAACTCAGTGATGCTGAGAAGATGCGCTTTTTACTTGAAGATGACAACACAGCTGCACTAGCTGCTAAATATGTGTTAACCGTTCACAATGTTAGATGTTAAACATGATTAACTCCATACTGACTTACTTTATCTTTTCATTTGTTTAGATGGATTGTATTTATTATTATTTATGTTGTTATATGTTGTTGTTATATACTGTATATGTTAATTGCTTTGGCAACATTGTGTTACACAGTCATGCTAATAAAGCTTAATTGAATTGAATTGAGAGAGAGAGAGACGCTCGTCACACGCTCATGTTCAGTGAAAGGTTATCCGCAGGCCGCCAGCATGCTATGATCTTGATGGTCATCGTCAACACGTCCATGAGCATCATCTTCTGGACCTTCTTGATGTTGGAGATCTTCAAAGAGGCCAAGACGGAGCAAGTGTCTCCGGCGTAGAGTCGTCAGCATGCAGATCTCACACAGCTTCATAGAGACTCTCCTCTGCGTCAGACGCCTGCAACTACAGAGCTTCACCTGCAGTTTGACTGTCAGCCTTGTGTTTTTCCTTTTGTCCTGTAACAGACGCACCGTTTGGGAATTGTGGAGCGCTTGTTCATTTACAGGTAAGAGAAAAACAGTCTCACGGTTCAATGTATTACAACTTTCCCTCAATTATAATCATTACTATATGCATAGATTATTTATTGTTAATTTATTGTTAATTCATGGGCTTTTCTCAAACTCTTATATTTCATTATTAAACCTTCAGAACTACATTGTAATTGCAGGAAAGTGTTTTTAACCCTTCTCTTTGAAACCCTTGTGCAGTGGTTATATTCAGAAGAATATTTGAGAGGTTGAGGACACATTATTACAGTCAGTACTGTAAGTATTTTCTCAAATACATGAAGCATTTTTATATGATGAATGGGGACATGCTAATTGTCTGATGATCTAATGAAAACATGAATGCATTTCTTTGCATCACACACTAAAAAGAGTCAAATAATGTTTGTCACAGAGACACAAATGGCATGTTTCCCGAGAAAGAGTTGCTGGTCGTGTCGCTTTATTTCACCTGAGAGAAGAAATGAAATAAGTGATGACGCATGAAAAGCATCCCATGTGTGGTTCTGCTCAGAGACGGTCCAGCGCTGCAGGAGTTGTGTGTCCCGCATCTAACACCTGATTCAGCTCATCAGAAGAGACTGAGCTGCTGGGGGTCCGGGGGGGCTTGTAAGCAGTGCAGATGGGATTTGAGCTGAAGGCTTATTAGATAAACAGTTGGATTAGTTTTGGAGATGCATATGACAGCATTTTCAAGTGTGATCAGTGGATTACAGCAGGACAGCATCTCGCACAGAGACACTCCACAGAACACCAGCATGTTGCACTGGCTCATGGTTTTGATCGTCGTGTTCAACATCAGCATCACAGTCGTGGAGTGGACGTTTCTCTTATATGAGCTGATGAGGTTAAATTCAGAGGATCCAGATGAAGTGTGTCCGGAGTAGACAGAGCGGCACGGCTCGGTAGCACGAGGACTTTAGTCTTAGATCATGTGCACAAAGAAATTAAGTGTCACGGTAAGAACTGTGTTTGAGTTTCAGGTTTTTATAAATCTATCGGTGTGTGAATCCAACAATACGCAGAATCTGTCTGGTGAAGAGGTGCTGAGCCGTGTTTGGTGGCGTGTTGTTCCTTCCGCATCCCCAGTGCCGTGTTTCTGCTGCTTTCTTATGTGAGCCTTTGTTTTGTTGGATGTCTGTTGTGATATACTCTGTGTGGGTTCAGACTCAAAGCCCCGTCCTGATGAAGCTCTTTCACGTCACAGATATTGACACCAAAGATGCAGTAATAACTGAACTGATGTTATTGATGTTTCATCTGATGGTCTGTATCTTCCTGTTTGTGATGTTGTTCATCATGAGTCTCTGTTTGTGCTGATCAGTTAGAACGCCTGCTGTTCTTCAGGAAAATCCTCCTGCACATTCTTTGCTTTTCCAGCATCTTCTGCACATTTGAGATCTTCACAACAGTGATTTTGAGATCCATCTTTTCACACTGAGGATGATTAAGGGACTCAAATGCAACTATTACAAAAGCTGCAAATGTTCACTGCTGCTCAAGAAGGAGACACACTGCTCGTTACATGCATAAGATCACATCTATAAAGTGAGAGGAAAGTGCTTTCATTACTGCGCAAATGCAAGTTTGTAAACAGCTGCTGCATGAACACGTTTCCTCAAGCTACTAATCACACACGAGCACTCGTGCATTTAGAGGAATGTGGCAACTAAGAAAATTTTTGATATTTTAAATGATTGATATTTAGCTTATCTATATATTCCTGGTAGAGCAACACTTTGTTTGACTCCCAGTGAACACAGATGCTGTCTCGTAATATAAGCAGCATGTGTTGGTGTCGCATGAACTGAATGTTTTCGTCGTCTCTCCTCAGACTGGGTCTTCGGCCCTAAAACTGAAGCTGGTGATGCTGAGAGGGTTCTGATGGAGGAAGAGCGAGCCGGTCTGCTGCCGGGATTCATCATCACCGAACACTATCTCACAGGATCCAGCCTTCAGTACATCACTTCACTATGAGTCTGCATGCAGTCTGTGCCAGCTGTCATTATTCTGGCTTAGGTTTTTCACTTCGTTTTTAACGTTTTTTACATACCAGATGCTCTTTTAGCTGCTGTAGAACAGCAAAGCATAGATAGCAGTCTTTCAGTATGGAAAATGGACGTGGTCATGTGATCGTTGTGATGTCATCATTGAAACTGCTGCATTCTGTGATGCCATTAAAATGAATTCTGGCACTGTATATACATATAACAGAAGGCATAAATGATGCAAGTGAGATACAGAATTAAAGCCTCTCCTCATTAGGAACCAACAGCTTATTGTGTGATTCATCTTTATGAGCTACTAGATTATTCTAATGCCTGTCTGGATCAATAAGCACAGAAACCTGTGAGATGTTCAGCTCTAAAACACCACAGCAGAAATGCAGGCCTGTCGAGAGCCCAAAATCAAAACAATGAAATATGTCGTGCTAAACTAACGCTGACCTAGTTTCATTATTTTTTTTATGTTGTACTGGTTTAATCGATCTGCTGTTCAGAGAGAATTAAATTGTCGCATTAGTTTTTACACATGCTAGAACATCGTTCCTGAGGTTTTATCTTTTATTAATAAAGTTGAGCACTGTGTGTACCTGTCCTTTCAGTTATGATGAACCATAACCAGTCTGTAAGCCGTCTGAAAGCTGGATAATATCTGCTGATAAAGCCTGTGACCTTGAGCGTCTCAGCCAATCACAGCGCCGCACATGCGTGCATCAGCATCTCATCCTTTATTCTTCATTCACTGCTGGAGTTTGAGAGGAAGGGAAAGACATGAACGTCTAACATTTTGATTTCTCCAGACGGATAACATCTGACCTTCATCACGGCCTGTGAACTAACTCTCATCTGGACGGTATGTATTGAGCTTCTGATCCACACTTGCACAACCTTACGACACGTTTAATGTGTGCTTGAGTGTTTGAGCTGTTTATTTGCAAAGAATTGCATTTAAAGGTCCTGAAAAATGTCTATAATAAATTGACATCATAAAAGCGGAACACAGTGAGTGTTTTGAGCTTATTGAAATACTGTGTGTTGTAAAACTATCAAGATGTACTATGACTGCCATGTAATCTGTGCTGTGATCAGCTCATTGATCATTGAACAGCAGGGTTAGGTTATGGTCAGTTGTTCTTGTATTGGTGTTAACTGTGAGGATGTGTTGAAGTTATGGATAAGGGCATGATGACGGGGCCGCGTGAGCCTCCTCTGCTGCCCCCCTCTGGTGAGGAGGAGGTTTTCTTCAAGAATTACATCCCACCTGCTCGAGATGCCATCCATCTGCCCATTCACGTCTTCTACATCATCCTCGCCTCCATCATCATAGTGATGACGCTCTACGCTATCATCGGCCACCTCATCAAAGACCTGATACACGACTTAGCCGGTGAGATGAGGCGCTTAAACATGAGGTCAATGATGGTTACAGTCCTCACCTACTATAAAGAGTTTAGTCTGCAAGTCCCCCCAAATTTAGCGACACCTACAGGCAGCTAGAGCTGAACTAATTCTGGATAGAATCTGGAGAATCAGGATTCTCAAATAAAGATCACGATTCTCCCCCGATTCTGAACCAAAAACAAAATAACATGCCATTTACTGGAGGCTGTGACAAAATATGAATCTCTGTTTAAAAATGTTTAATTCATTTGAATGAATTATTTAAAAAAATTGGTTTGAATGAATGATTGAATGAGTCACTCATATATACTACTTCACTTGTTTCATTACTGGATGAATCAAAGTTTTTGAATGAATCTCTGGAATTAATGAATCAATGACAAATAAATTTTTAACAGTCACTTGTCGCCACCTAGTGGAGAACACAATGTAATCGACACAAACGTTATTTGAAGCGCCAATTACTTTCAAGGTGATTTGCTCTCATTTGATCGCTACCATAGACAGCAGTGATTATATCTGAACTATTAACTTATTTTACCTTTTGAAAATCTGCTTAGGGCCCCCAAAATGCAAGGGCCGGTCCTGGTTGTCATTTAGAAATAAGATTGCATGAGTGTTTGAATCGAGATTAATCGTGCAGCTCTACAGGCAGCTATCAATAAGTATTGATTATGTCACAGATATCACTTTGGTAAATACCCCAAATCTTTAAAGATGTGATCTGATCTGATGTAGCCATGACTTGTGTGGTTCAGGAATATCAGGTTAATAATGGTTAACTCCATCACTGCATCGCCGGTCATTAAGAGTTCAGGTTTGTGATGGTAACCAGCATCTTCTCCTCGTCTCCCTGCAGACTATCTGTTCGGCCAGCAGCCCGAGGAGGTGCGGCTCAATCTGTGCGAGGCCAAGGACAAGTTCATGGCCGACTGGTGTCCGGAGACCAGCCCGGAGCTGGAGGAGATGGCCCGCGCCGAGGAGAGCCGGGTGGTGATGGAGGGCAACAGATACACCCCGGCCATCTGGATCATCTCTGACGGCATGGAGCCCAGACCGCCGCGCACCGGCCCGCGGGTCGTGTTCGGCAAGAACGTGTAGAGCAGGGGATCCAGACCTGCAGAGTTGAGCTCAACTTGCCTTTGGATGTTTCTAGGCAGTCTGAAGACCTTAAAGGGTTAGTTCTCCCAAAAATGAAAATTAGCCCATAAATTACTCACCCTGAAGTCATCCTAGGTGTATGTGACTTTCTTCTTTCAGACGAATCCAGTCGGAGTTATATTAAAAATGGTCTTTGATCTTTCAAGCTGTTTCATGGCACTCAGGGGGTGTTGCATGCATCAGTCCAAAAGAAGTTAAATAAAAAGCGCCCATCCACAAAAAAGTGTCTCACACGGCTCCGGGGGCTGAACAAAGGCCTCCTGTAGCGAATCGATGCGTTTTTGTAAGAACAATATCCATATTCAAAACGTAATAATCACTTTAATGTAGCTTGCGCTCACAGTTGTACACAGAAGCAGTTCCGGGCGGATGACGTATGAGGTCAGCGCTGTGCAACAGCTTGAAAGATCAAAGACAATTTTTAATATAACTCCGACTGGATTCGTCTGAAAGAAGAAAGTCACATACACCTAGGATGACTTGAGGGTGAAGTAATTTATGGGCTAATTTACATTTTTGGGAGAACTAACCCTTTAATATGTCTTCATAAGAGGAGAGTAGAGCAGAAATCAGCTTCCAGACTCACAGACAGAACTGCAGCACTCACTGATATTTCAGCACAGATGACTGATGGTTTATGCTCGGTTTACAGTGACTCTGCATGAGTTGTGCTGTACGTGAAGACGCCTGCTGGAACTGCATCATTTGCACTAAATCAGCAGACCCTCTTTTAGTTTGTCTGTCCTTTCTGATGGCTGAGCTCATCCCTTACGAAAAATAACCATGGTTTTATTATAGTAAAAGTGTAGTAACCATGTTTTTTTGGCGTATTGATTACCATTTATATTACCACAGTTCTACAACAAATACCATGGTTAAACTACGGTTAGTGTACCAAAACCATGGTTAAGTTGTGGTTACTGTGGTTTAACTATAGTAACCATGGTGTTTTGGTTTTATTTGTAGAAAAGCTATAGTTCATTTTCGTAAGAGATTGAGTCCTCAACTAATGAGTTGATGATTTGAATCAGGTGTTATGCAAAATGCACAGCTATCTGACTCTCATCCATCATTCTACACGATTTAAACAATAAAACATACATTTCATTCAAAAAGGCCTTTTATTTAAATCAGTATGTCTATAAGCCCGACACTACTTGAAGAGAACTGAACTGAGCTGGACGATGACATTACTGAATCAATGATGAACTCTCAGATCAGAGCACCCTGGATCATGAAGAGATTCAGATACAAACGCATCTTTCTTCCCAATATGAGTTAAAACTGTCATCATACACTCACTATTTCCAGAAGCATTGTGTGATAGTCAGCGATGTATGTAATTGATATATTTCATTATATTTAATAAATGAAATGAACATTTATTAAGATAAATGTTAATACCTATGTCATAAATGAAAATGTTTCTCGTTCTGCTCAGTTATTTCGGCGAGCAGAAGTTTGTGACCGCGGTCTCCATAAACCTTATATTTATAAATCCAGACGGTCAGTAAATGTAGACGAGATTTCTATTGTGCTCTTAATGAAAGCCCCGTGATGAGTGCGGAGAGACGCATGCGCGTTACAGCCGATGTTCTGCTGATGCAGGTCAGATGTAACCTGAATGAGTCCAGAAGCAGCTTCACGCGAGCCTGGGACTGTAGCACGGCCGAGCCGAGCCGAGCCGAGCCGAGCAGTTCTTCAGGATCTGTCTGTGAGGACTAAGACGCGCTGACCGATGCAGCGGCCCGGTGTTCGATGATGAACCGGAGCGGAGCGGAGCGCGCGAGCAGGGCTGCGGCCGAGCGGTGAGGATCCGGGCTTTGATTCACATCAGCATCACACACACGGCCTTCATTTCACAGCTGCACCAGCCGTGCGTTTATGTCCAGATACAGTTCATATGGCATCAGGACTAATGTTCACGAGGGTTCAGAGATGAATGCATGACGCACCTGCGCTGTATTTACATGAAACTCGACCAGCTGATCAAGCTACAGCCGTCCCTTCATCAGATGCTCACAAGTCCTCATCTTCATCTCATAAGCAGTGCTGTGACCTGATCACACAGGATCATGCTGCACCGAGCTGCGCTGATGTCTGTCATTCTCATCTGCTTTCACAGCTCCATATCTGCGTCTCAGATGATTCTGACCCAAATCAGCCAGTATTTGTGACCCATTAAGATTTAAAGCAGCTCAGATCATCAGAGGAGACATGTTTGAGTTCAGACTGAGATCTCATGATCTTGGCAGATCTGAGCACAGTTTGAGACATTGAGATCCGTCTGTTACTCGAGAGGAGACACCTGTGAGATTACCTGTGAGATTAGAAGCAGCATCTCCGTTCAGTCTGGTATATTTGTGCTGACGGGGGTTTGAGATGAGTGATGTGTGTGTGATGGTCAGTGTGTCGAATGGGAGGCTCTCATTTACTCCGATGTCTCCTAATTAAAGCACCTGACTCAATTGTGTGTGTATTTGTCATGATTTTTGGCTTTATTGGATTGATTTACCGGTGGATGATTTATTGACATGAAAGACCACGCTCAGCCGATGTGATGCTCATCCTCTGCATGTGTCTCTACAGGATTATTGTGCAATATTTCAGAGCGTTTATATTCAGACAGTATTTGGGTCAGTAATATGCCATGCTCATTTTGGTGTTGAAAGTGAATTTTAAAATATAAAGTCATATAAATTAAAAAAAAATAGACTTCGTAGTTCGTACTAATGCCTCATATATAATTCCACTTAAAATAGTTTTTTAAATTTTATAAGATTAGCTCAGATTTTACATTCCAGTCTCACCGTAAGAACATTCAGGACTTGTTATAAGTTTACATAAACTTGATAAATGTGCTGTCCAGAGCTTAAATTAATGTCCAAATGTGGCTTGTCTGCTCTTTAATTACAGTTAAGTAATCTTTGTGTGATTGTGATGTGGAGGTTGACTTGAGGTTGAATAAAATACAGTTAAACTGTACTCAATATGTTCATTATATATATATATATACTATAAGTTATTTCTTGAAATATGTCATTGCAGTGGATCCGTTCATTCATCATGCGGGACTTACACACGCTACACAAACAGTTTCACGTATTGTGTGTGTCTTGTGTGTGAATGAACCATGAACTTATGGGTTTCTTGTTCTGATTTTCAGAGATTTTGTTGCGAGGAGAGGAAATGAAATTGCGGATCTACTGTTAACATGACAGGTAACACACACACACAACACCACACACACACACACTCCCACTCACACTCACTCACACACACACAAACACCTCATACTCACCTCCACACTCACACCGACACACACACCACTCACACTCACACTCAACACTCCAGCCACACACACAACCCACTCTCACACTACTTACAAATGCAATATTATTACATTTTTCTACACAGATATTTTTTGCACTAATAAACAGAACCTTTGCTTTGTCCAGTGATTTTCAAAACCTTCTTACCTCACCTGCGACACTTCAAGAAACTCAAAACAGCCGTCGTTGTAACACAGAGCTGTCCAATGTTCGAAACCTTTTGTTGGGGGGGCCATTATTCCGCTCTAATATTTAAAGAATCTTGCATTGCAGCAGCATTGGTTCCTGTTCGTGATTACAATAAATCACAACCATATACTTTTTCCCAAGAAAAAAAATTGCATCTTGGGTTCCTCAACTCCGATCTTAGCTGGTATCTTTGGGCCACCCACTGGTTCCTCATCTACACGTGTGAGAGAATCCTTTCTGCATGGTTAAATACGGTAGATCCTAAAGTTCCATTGTATTCGCGCTTGACACCCCGATCTGCTCTGATGATATTGCATTTGGCCCTCTCCGATTGTCCTGCCTGGACACAAACAAATAAAAATGAAAAAGAAATGAGTTGTTCGTGAGCGTCAGAGAACCTTCCACCTCCATGTGAGAGAAAAAATCCTCAGTGCGGGTTACTAAGGAAAGGGATTATGGAGTTAAATACGTTGAGAAATTGTGGATGTCCTTAAACTATGCTTCGGAACCATTTGAGCATGATGAAACTGGTACTTGATTCGCTCATCAAGTAAGGCTATTAGGTGATCTGCCTTATATGACCCAACACGAGGTCTGCGTGCAACCACTCCATCTTCTGATACAGCTGCACACATGTTGTCCATGTACTTGGACGGTTGCCCGCTGCCAATTAACTGCTGAACCTGATCCTGCCTTTGTCCTTGGGCCAGATTAAAGCCTCCACGTCATCTCCAAAAATATGAATTCGGGTGGTTTTTCCTCCTCTCTGCATCCAGCTCCATCACTCCTACTAAAAGACACAAAGACACTTAACTGATACGAATGACTAACGACTGGTTGAGATTTGTGATCTCCTCCCCCAAAAACAGGAAAATTGGTCATACCTGAACATACTCAGTCCTCAGTTGCTTCACTCTATTTGTATTTCGAATATAATTTCTGGACCAAACCAAACTGACCACAGCCTGCTGTTGTTGGTCAGTCAGAATTTAGCTTCTGCCTCCTGTATTTGGCCTAGTCTCTATTCTGCAGGGAGAAAGTCACAGTAAGAACTCATTTACAGAAATCACATTACACTCTGTGGTACACACTGCCATGCTGTATACACTTATTTACTGTAACAGTTTAAAGTAGCTTAAACTTTAGTGGATTCTGAAGACTTGGTTTGGTTGAAACATTGTAGCTGCTGCACTCATTGTCATGTCCTGATTTATGACGTAGTCTACAACTATAGCTGTGATTTCATTTGACAGCCTTTGCTGTTGCTGCCACTGTCTAGGTCTGTAGTCTTGTCCTCGATCACCACATCTCTCAAACGAGGCCCACGGCCACCTCTCAGTGCTTGTCTGTAGTGATGGGACGGATGATACAGAGGCTCCGATGCTCCGACGCAGTTTTCAAAGCACTATTGTATCACACACTGTGCCGACGCTTGTATCGAAATGACAACACCACGTGACTGATGACGTTTGAAGCTTGGAACATCATGCAGTATCGGAAGGTCGGGACAGCTGGTTTGAAACCTTGCTTATCAACCGACCCCACCCTGCCCTGATGTCAGGACTTGGTGACCTCACACATTCACTGTAGCATCGCAGCATCAATTGAATCATGTTTTAGAGCTAGGGTCTCAGAGACCCCAAGCAGAACATAAAGGTTAAACAGCTCACCCAAAATATTTTTTCAGCTACCTACGTCAATTGTTAACTTTGATCACATGCTTGCGTATTTTATATTATTGATCAATATGTGAATCCGTTGACCAGCCTATGACACGAGTTCTGGTCTCATTGGCACACATTAATTTAGATGAGATTATATCAGCTCTGTGTGGTCACGTGATTTTGCAAACTGTATATCCTCTGCTGCGCTTTGATTGGTTAGATATGGTGGAGAAAACAAGTATGAGCGCCAGATGTCACTAATGCTCTTTTAATGTGTTAAAAGCTTCAAGTAATGAACCTTTTTTCAGCACAATTTGATGAAAGCCTCAAACGGTTCAGAAAGTCTCGGTTTCCCATCACTACTTATTCCCTTCTATTCCTTTGACCACCATGTAATCCTTGCCTTTCACCTTCCACTTCTGGCTCCATGTCCTCACGGTGTTGAGTGGGCTACTAGGATTCCACTCATCTTACTTATATATGCATACAAATATGTGAAATCAATCAGTAGTAATGAGTAGTCATGAACTCATTAAAACCTCAAAAACAATTATGTAAAAGAGACATCTTGCATACAGTAATGTTGAATATGAAAATGTGTTCTGTAAAAGTGGTACATGGGACCATAGAAACCATATCTGATAAAGAATGAAATATGACATCCATAAGTAATGTAGTCCATCTGGGTCATCTTCTGTGGTAATTGGTGTCAATTGATCTATCCTGAAACTTTCATGATCTAAACATGGAATATTGTTCATCAGTTTCCATAAAAGCTATGCTTCAAGAGTAATGCAACTTATCATTTTGAGCAGTTGTATCAATTGATAGTTAGATCTTTGAAATGAAATGAATAGACACTCAATGTGTGAAATAATAATACTTTGATGTTAAGTTGTGTCATTTTGAACCAGTGATTTCAGTTCAATGAACAAAAGATCTTTGGTTCATGTGTATTGTATCCAAGCATTTGAAAAAAAAAGTGTTAAGCCTTTTGAAAAATTTGCATTTTGATCATTGGTTGTGAATTATGTGTCTAGAGTTTTGAAAAATGACATGAAGTTTCTGTTATTAGTGCAAAAACGATTGTTAAAAAAAAAAACTAATAAATTTGTTTTTAAAAGTGTCCAAATGCATTTTTGGGTCACTGTTTTAACATTGAATTCAGTTTGTGTGTGTGTGTGGGAGAGAGAGAGAGAGAGAGAGAGAGTGTGTGTGTGTGTGGTTAGAGAGAAGAGAGAGTTTGTGTGTGTGGTGTGTGTGAGAGAGAGAGAGAGAGAGAGAGAGAGAGAGAGAGTGTGTGTGTGTGTGTGAGAGCGAGAGAGAGAGAGAGTGTGTGTGCTGTGGTGTGTGTGGAGAGGAGAGTGTGTTTGTGTGTGTGTGTGAGCGAGAGAGAGAGAGAGTGTGTGTGTGTGTGGGGTGTGTGTGAGAGAGAGAGAGAGAGTGTGTGTGTGTGTGTGTGAGAACAAGAGTGTTGGTTGTGTGAGAGAGTGTGCGTTGTGTGTGTTGAAGAGCTCAGAGAGAGGTGTGTGTGTGGTGTGAGGAGAGAGAGAGAGTGTTTGGTGGTTTTGTGAGAGAGACGGTGTGTGTGTGTGTTAGAGAGAGAGAGAGAGTGTGTGTGTGTGTCTGTATATATATATATTAGTGCATTTACCAAGCGTTTGTGTGTTTGTAGATTGTCTAAATGAAGACACTGATAAAGTTCCTCTTCAAACACACCCGCTGAGAGAATTTGAGCAGGTGAGATTTTCTGTCTTTGTAGCAGTTATATAATTAGATAAATAATTAGATTTCCACCAGTGGTCTGAAACACACTTATCTGTTTCCCTGGAGTTTCAGGAGCAGCGAGACACACACATCCACAGTAGGCTACAGAGAATGAGAACAGCTGCATGTTGAGTAAATGTGCTGCTCTCTAGCGCCACCATGTGCTGTTTGCTGTAACGTGATTCAGAGAAGCAGAAGACAAGTCTGTGTGAGTGTGTGTTGTTGTAGACCTTAGAGAAGACCTTAAAAATCTTCTGATTGATATTAAATGCTTGAAATTGTGTCTATGTATGTGCATGACCAGTCAAACGTTTGGAATAATTAAGGTTTTTAAATGTTTGTTTTAAAGAAGTCTCTTTTGTTCACCTACCGCAAAAGCTGTTTTTCATGATAGATAAAATCAGCATATTATACTGATTTCTGAAGATCATGTGACACTGAAGACTGGAGGAATGATGCTGAAAATACAGCTGCGCATCACAGAAATACATTACAGTTTAACAGAGAGTCACATAGAAAACAGCTGTTTTAGATTCTAATAATATTTAAAAGTTTTTACTGTATTTTTTATCAAATAAATGAGCCTTATATTGCAGTATAGGTGATGTCAGTTATAATTGGTACAAGAAAAGGTACAAAAAGAGACAAGCTCAGATATATAATTTTTTTCATTTGTCGCCCCTCTCATGTTTGATAGTAATACCTCATCTCCTAACAGATGTCACCTCTCCCAGGCACCCTTACATTAGCGTGTTTGTGCGTCCTTTTCCGGGGGGGAGCTACTTTGATGTATTTCTAGACGTTGTTCTGCAGGGCTGTGAAACACACAGTGACAGCAGCAGGTTCAGAGTGAGTTACGTAACACAGTCAGACCAGCGCTCAGAGAGACTCATAATGTCTGATTCCAGTCTGGAATAAACACATGTAAGCTGCTGCTGGGACGTTCCTCCTGCTGACCCTCGCGTCCAGTTATTATTAGTGAGTCAGTTTAAGAGCGTCGTCTCTGAGCTGGAGGAGCAGATGGACCGAGTCCAGTTAATATTCATGTTCACATGATCTCGCCTCCATCTCAACCCTCTCACCTCTCTCTCTCTCTCTCTGTCTCTGTCTGTCTCTCTCTCTCTCTGTCTGTCTCAATTTAAGAGTGCTTTATTGGCATGACAAAATTATACATTTGTATTGCCAAAGCAATTGCAGCTGGACCTCCGAAATAGTACACATTATTAACAGAAGAAAATAATAATAATAATAAATATAAAAATATTGAATTATTCAAATGAATTACTAATGTATATAAACTAGAAATTGCAGCTGGACTGCTTACAAATACACATGTATTAACAGAAAGAAAAACAATAATACTATACCTCTAGATAAAAGTAGTAAACATGTAGTGTATTAATGACTAATGTTAATAGTAGATAAACTATAAATATAACTAAAATAGTGTATTAGACATAATTTCCAGAAGCAAAAATGTACACTAGTAATATCTCCGAGTAATCTGCCTAATATAATGTCGCTGTGCTGTAAACATCAGATCAGTGCAGGCTGAGTTTTTTCTCCTTCCTGGGGTGACAGGCAGTCCTCTCTCCTCTGTCTGTCTGTCTGTCCATCTGTTTGTCTCTCTGTCTGTCTCTCTGTCTGCCTCTCTGTCTGGTTGGTGATCATCTTCCATATGACTGCAGCCTGTCCTCTGGTTGGCTCGTCTCAGGACTGTCAGGGATTCCTGGCATTTCTTCCCGAGTAAAAACTGCTCTGCTGTCTGTATCTCTGTCCTAAAGCTCATCATGGAGTCACGGCTCTGCGGCACCGGGCCCTTATAGTGGCCCCTCATTCTCTGTGTGTGTGTTTGAGCGTGAAGATGGCGTGTAAATATGATCAGTCATGTAGATGAGGATCTTTCATTTGTTTTTGTGTGTTTGTAGTTGTGCTTGAACTGGGGGGGGGTGGGGGGGGGGGGGGGAAAGGGGGGGGAGGGGGGGTGGGGGGGGGGGGGGGGGGGGGGGGGGGGGGTGTGTGGCGGCGGCGCAGACGGACTTTTGATTTGTTCCCACCCACACGTATGTCCCGCCGGACATGTCTAACACTTACCGAACTCTCTCGCAGCACCTCAATGATCTGAAGAAGGAGAACTTCAGCCTCAAGCTGCGCATCTACTTCCTGGAGGAGCGGATCCAGCAGAAGTTTGAAGACAGCAGCGATGAGATCTACAGGACGGTGAGACCAGATCTTCTGTCTGTGTAGTGATGAGCGTGACCGTCAGAGCAAAATATATGAGCCTGAAGACCTTTAACATTAAGAGTTTAAATATTCATATCATTTCATTTGTATAGGACCTTTCTACATTAAAAAGAATGTATACATTTACAAAAACAAAAAAAAAAAAAGTGATGTTTCTGTATCAGTGACGGTCCGCAAGCGTTTTGGTTTCGTGTTGTTGTTTAATTCTGCTGATTTGAGCAGTCTAATGCTATCTAGCTGACCACATCAATGAGGTTGTGTTAAAATCACAAGAATTACTTTTAATAATTGTAGAAGCATCAAAGAATCCATCAGTAATGTTGTTCATTACATGATCAGTAATGGTGTTGTGTGCTGGTTTTTTTTGTTAAACTAATTCTTTGAGTTAGTTAGGCTTGTTTCTAATTTTCTTTTTGTATAATAATAATTTTTTGCTGGAAATATAACAATTGATTCAAAATTCCTCATTGAACCATGTAAAAACCCATGCAAACATGCTGCAGGATGCTGAAATACAGGCTAAAACGCTTGAAAATGTGTCTGTATTAAAGTAAATGATTTGTATTTAGATGAATCTACATTTTGTGTGCATTCCAGCACAGAAATCCACTCATTCTGCTGAATCTCTCTGGCAGATCTTGTTTAGTTTAGATGCTGGTGTGAAGCTAAACTGTGAAGATGTGTTCCTGGTCTCTGCTGCGCGAGTGAACGTGTAGACGTGGGTTAATCAGAGCGAGAGCAGCGTCCGTCTGAAGTGTTCATGTGATGTTAATCTCAGTCACACTGGAGGCAGAAGGTGTTTTTACGCTTGTGACGCGTCGCTGATCAGATTTATGCAGAAACAACAAATCACTATTACTAAAAATACCCACAACATCTTTTCCTTCAGATGTTTTCTTGAAAATGTCTCGGAGGTCACGAAATGGGTCGTATCATGAGGAATCACTTTAGCCAGTTTACACACAGAAGCCCTAAAAACCCTTCTGAATGTTCTGGTACATAACGCGCTAGTGCTGCTCATGCGTGTGTTTCAGCAGGTAAACAGTCGACAGCTGTTCACTTCACTTGTGCTTTAGTTTCAGCGCCGCATTCCAGTCCGCTAAAAATAACCTGTGAGATGCCCCCACGAAAAAGCTGTTAAAGGACAGACTGATTAATCACAAACACACACACACGCTCACACACACACAGGTTTGTTTTTGTGAAAAGTGGGGACTCTCCATAGGCGTAATGGTTGTTATACTGTACAGACCGTATATTCTATTGCCCTACACCAAACCTACACCTAAACCTAACACTACCAGGAGACGTTCGGTATTTAGATTTTCAACATACACTCCATTCTGTGTGATTTATAAGCGTTTTGAAAAGTGGGGACATGGGGTAATGTCCTGAAAAGTCACCTTCTCCTTGTAATACCTGTCATACCTTTGTCATTATACAACTGTATGTCCTCATTTGTCACAAAAACGCGCGCACACACACACAATCTCACACACACACACACAATCACACAAACACACACACACACAAATACACACAAACACACACACACAAACAAAAACACACACACACACACACACACACACGCACACCACACACACACACACACCCACACACACGCACTCACACACACACACGCTGCACGCTCACACCACCACACAAACGCGCCACAAACCCCCCACACACCAACACACACTCCATGTAGCATTTGAAGGGTTAAACGTGAGAGTTTCTGCTGCCCTCAGGCGATTTACTGCACAATAACTGTATTTTCTGTTGTGTATTGTCTCTGTTACTAGTCCTATAAGGTAATAGTATGTGTAAGCAAATGTTTTGAATCTAGGAATGTAGTCAGTAGTCCTACGTGTTGTCTGTGTTAAGTCAGTCAAGTCAAGTAACCTTTATTTATAAAGCTCTTTATACAATACAGATTGTGTCAAAACAACTTTACAGCATTAAATAGGAAAATAGTGTCAATAATGCAAAATGACAATAGTAAACACTAATTTTTCAGTTTAAGACAGTTCATCATTGAATTCAGTGATGTCAACATCCAGTTCAGTTTAAATAATATCTTTGCAATCATGTCAACGATATCGCTGGAAATTAAGTGTCACCAACTAAGCAAGCCAGAGGTGACCGCGGCAAGGAACCAAAACTCCATCGGTGAGAGAATGGAGAAAAAACCTTTGGAGAAACCAGTCTCAGTCGGGGGGCCAGTCCTCCTCTGACCAGACGAAACCAGCAGAACGGAAAAATCAATATAAGACGTAATAAAACAGACGATGAACAATATTAACAGCACTTATTAATGATGCAATCAACCTATAGAAAAATGTGGTAGTTGTGTATGTTGTTTCAGGGTTGGCATAATCTGAGGTCCTCTGAGGGGTTGCATAATCTCTTCTCAGGTGTTCTGGATCCAAACTGAAACTTGTGTAAATCCTAGTTACCACGGATGTTAATCCCGTGGCAAAAAAACAGAGAAACAAATAGAGACATAATTGCGAGCTGATGGTCCAACCAAGGCAAAAATGATTGTTTAACCCCAACTAACGAATAATAATGTGCATTTGATTATATATAACTGCAGTAAAAGATTATGACTGCAGTAAAAGATATGAGATGCATTATTTGAATGCTTGGCTAAAGAGATGTTTCTTTAATCTAGATTTAAACAGAGAGATTTTGTCTGAACCCCGAACGTTATCAGGAAGGCTATTCCAGAGTTTGGGAGCCAAATGCGAAAAAGCTTACCTCCTTTAGTGGACTTTGCTATCCCAGGTACTACCAAAAGTTCAGAGTTTTGCGACCTTAGGGAGTGTGATGGATTGTAGCGTGGTAGAAGACTAGTTAGGTACGCAGGAGCTAACCCATTAAGGACCTTATAGGCAGGTAATAATATTTTGTAACTGATACGGAAATAATAGGTAGCCAGTGCAGAGACGGTAAAATTGGGGTAATATGATCATATATTCTTGACCTGGCAAGGACTCTAGCCTCTGCATTTTGGACTACCTGTAGCTTGATTATTGAATATGCAGGACAACCAGCAAGCAGTGCATTACAATAGTCCAGTCTAAAGGTCATGAATGCATGAACTAGCTTTTCTGCATCAGAAACAGGTATCAGGTTTCGTAACTTGGCAATGTTTCTAAGATGGAAGAATGCTGTTTTTGTAACATGGGAAATATGATTTACAAAAGACAAGTTGCTATCTAATATAACCCAGATTTTTGACCGTAGAGGAAGTAACAGCATTTTTTCCGGGGGGGGGTTTTTTCTAGTTGGAAATGAATCCACGAGATTCGGCGTACTGTCTTTTGGTCCAATAAGTATTATTTCTGTCTTATCCGAATTTAATAGGAGAAACTTTTTTACATTTTTAACACATTTTGTTAGCTTAGATAATTTAGAAGTTTCATCTGGTCTTGTTGAGATATATAGTTGAATATCAACGGCATAACAGTGGAAACTAATCCCGCATTTCCTAATAATATTACCAAGGGGCAACATGTATATCGAAAAAAGCAGAGGACCTAGGACCGATCCTTGTGGCACTCCATATTTTACTGGGGATAATGAGATGACTCCCATTTAAATGAACAATGTGGTAGCAATCGGACAGGTAGGATCTAAACCATCTTAAAGCCTGCCCTTGGATACCTGTCTAGTTTTGTAATCGATCTATGAGTATATAATGATCTATAGTGTCGAACGCAGCACAAAGATCAAGTAAAACTAGCAATGATACACAGCCTTGGTCTGACGCAAGAAGCAAGTCATTTGTAATTTAACAAGTGCAGTTTCTGTGCTATGGTGGGGCCTGAAAACTGACTGAAATTCTTCATAGAGATCATTTGTTTGCAGGAAGGAGCACAATTGAGCAAACAACTTTTTCAAAAATTCTAGACATAAATGGAAGATTTGAAATGAGTCTGTAATTTGCCAGCTCACTAGGATCTAGTTGTGGTTTCTTAATAAGAGGCTTAATGACCGCCAGCTTGAATGTTTTTGGGACGTGACCTAAGACAACGACGAGTTAATAATATTGAGAAGGGTTTTCTGCTAAGTGAACCCAAAAAAAAAAAAAAAAAACTCTTTCAGTAATTTAGTGGGTACAGGATCTAACAGGCATGTTGTTGGTTTAGATGCAATGATAAGTTTATTTCGCTTTTCCTGTCCTATATTTTTAAAGCACTGCAGTTTATCTTTGGGTGCGATGAATGAAGCTAAAGTATTACTATTTTTTTTCTTTTTTTTCGCTGTAGAATACATTTGTTTGTATTTCTGATGTTATCTATTTTATCAGTGAAGAAAGTCATAAAGTCATTACTATTAAACTGTGCGGGAATATTTAGAACGGGTGGCGTCTGGTTATTTGTTAATATAGCCACTGTGCTAAACCTTGGATTGTTTTGGTTATTTTATATGAGTTTGTGGATATGCTCGGCCCAGCTTTTAGAGCCTGTCTATAGCTGGACATAATGTTTTTCCACGCAATTCTAAAAACTTCCAAGTTAGTTTCTCCATTTGCGCTCAAGACTACGAATTTCTTTCTTGAGAGAATGGGTATTAATGTTGTACCATGGCACAGTATGTTTTTCTCTAACCTTCTTCAATTTGATGGGGGCAACAGCTTCAAATGTATTAGAGAAGATAGTGCCCATGTTGTAGTTATTTCGTCTAGTTCATGTGTACTTATTGGTACACAGAGCAGTTGATATAAATCAGGCAGGTTATTTGTGAATCTGTCTTTGGTGGCTGGAACAATAGTTCTGCCCGGACGATAACGCGGAGCCATATAGTTAATATTAGTAATACGCAGCATGCACGATACAAGGAAATGGTCAGTAACACCATCACTTTGAGGTATGATATCTATATCACTAAGATCAATTCCATACGATATAATTAAATATAGCGTATGATTAAAACAATGAGTGGGCCCGGTGACGTTTTGCTTGACTCCAAAGGAGTTTATTAGGTCAGTAAAGCAGTTCCACCCCCCCCCCTAATGCATCATTTGTATTATCAACGTGAATATTAAAAGAACTTAAGAACTGTGTGGTAGCTGCTATTGTAACAAATCTAATTTCCTATAAAGGATTAATAAAGGATCTGTCTATCTATCTATCTGCTGACATGAAGAATGGTCATCTTCTGCTCTCGTGTGAACAGACACATTTACAGATGTTTGGTTTGTTCCAGAACATCGAGCTGAAGGTGGAGGTGGAGAGTCTGAAACAGGAGCTGCAGGAAAAACAGCAACTGCTGGATAAAGCACTGTACGTACATCTGTCTGTCTCTTATCAGTCCTCATATATCCTCCTCCTGTCTCTGTGCTGATGAGTTAGAGCGCTGGAGAGAGAGAGAGGCGGGTGTGACTGGTTTAATAGCTGGTTATATGATCCGATCCTCATTCCTGTTTAAAAGCAGCCCACAGATGAACATGCTTACAGACACAGAGACATGAGCCATTCTGAGCCACAGCACAAACACGTGTGTGTGTGTGTGAGAGAGACAGAGTTTGTTTGTGGGTGTGTGTGTGGGAGGAGCTGTGGGTGTGTGTGTGTTGCGTTTATGTGGTAGGGATAGTGTGTTTGTGTGTTTGTGTGTGTGGGTGTGTGAGTGTGTGAGGAGAGAGAGAGTGTGTGTGTGTGTGTTTGTGTGTGTGAGAGAGAAAGAGAGAGAGAGAGTGTGTGTGTGTGTGTGGTGTGTGTGACAGAGCGTGTGAGTGTGTCTTGAGGTGAGAGAGAGTGTGGTGTGTGTGGGGATGGTGTGAGTGCGTGTATGTTTGTGTGTGGTGTGGGTGAAGATGAAGAGTGTGTGTGTGTGTGTGTGATGAGAGAGAGAGTGTGTGTGTGTGTGTGTGTGTGTGTGTGTGTGAGGGATAGTGGTGTTTGTGTGTGTGAGAGAGAGAGAGGAGTGTGTGGTGTGTGTGTGTGAGAGTGTGTGTGTGTGTGTGTGAAGCGTTACTACAGCTGTGTGTGTGAGAGAGAGTGTGTGTGTGTGTGTGAGAGAGGGTGTGTGAGTGTGTGAGAGAGAGAGAGTGTGTGAGTGTGTGTGTGAGAGAGTGTGGGTGAGACGAGTGTGAGTGTGTGTGAGAGAGAGAGCAAGTGAATGTGTGTGTGTGTGTGTGTGTGGTGGGTTGTGTGTGTGTGTGTGTGGGTTTGGTGTGTGTGTGTGTGTGTGTGTGTGTGTTGTGGTGTGTGATTGTGTTGTGTGAGGGAGTGTGTGTGTGTGTGTGTGTGTGTGTGTGTGTGTGCGCATTTTTGTGACAAATGAGGACAAAATTTTTTATAATGACAAAGGTATGACAGGTATTTCAAGGAGAAGGTGATTTTCAGGACATTACCCCATGTCCCCAGTTTTCAAAAGCTTATAAATCACACAGAATGGAGTGTATTGAAAAACTGAAATAGCACAAAGTCTTCTGTGAGGGGTAGGTTTAGGGGGAGGGTTGGTGTAGGGCAATAGAAAATACAGTTTGCACAGTATAAAAAAACCATTACACCTATGTGAGAGTCCCACTTTCACAAAAACAATCCGGTGTGTGTGTGTGTGTGTGTGCTTTGTGTGTGTGTGTGTGTGTGTGTGTGTGTGTGTGGGAGAGAGAGAGAGAGTGTGTGTATGTGTATGTGTGTGTGAGTGTGTGTGTGTGTTTTTGTGTGTGTGTGTGTGTTGTGTGTGGGTGGGTGTGCTATTGTGTGGAGAGAGAGTGTGGTGTGTGTGTGTGGGGAGAGAGTGTGTGTGAGCGAAGAGGGGTGTGTGTGTGTGGTGTGTTAGGGATGGGCGAGACGCTAAAAAATGTATTACGATATAATGTTTCATATCGTTCAGTATCGATAATTATTGAATTTTTTTAATAACTTTTCTTAAACAGAGAGCAGTAGAATTTTTTTTTTAATTTAACCACTTATTTTATTTACTCAAGTTATTAAGACAACAACAACTCTTTAGTCTTAAACAAATCACAAATTAAAAACAAAATAACAATAAAATGTAAAACAATATCTCATGTCTGTATAGATGATATGGAGAATAAAATACAGGTTTAAGGAAAATTTGGGTTCTTTAGGCCAGCGAGGGCGCGTATGAGGGGCAAAATAATGCACATCATTAAAATTGTTTTTTCAATGCAATGAAATAACGACTGTCTATAAAAAAAGTGCATACGTCTAAACTAATATGTATAATCAAACTATATTTTGGTAAATTGCATTAAACATTATGAATTAAACACAGCCATCATGTATTTTGCATAGCTTAATACAATAGCCGACACACACACACTCACACACTGTTCTCCGCTGGTAAAGTTTATTATTATCGTGCCGACCCTTCTACCTACTGAGGGAATTTACAGTAATTTTACTCGTCGCTGTTTGTATCCCCCCCAGCGCTAACAACAGCGACCGATTCGAGGCACTCAGTGAATTTTACCAGGCTATCAGCGAGCAACAGACAACACACCCGGACGGATTTCTCATCACTGCTGGGGACTTTAATCACGCAGATTTAAATTATTTTCTACCAAAACTTCATCAGCACATAGACTTTCCCACAAAGTCAAGTCAAGTCAAGTCACCTTAATAGCGCTTTTAACAATACAGATTGTAACAAAGCAACTGAACAGCATTAATTAAAAAAATAGTGTGTCAATAATGCAAAAATGACAACAGTAAACACTAATTTTTCAGTTAAAGGAAGTTCATCAGAATTCAGTGCTTGTCAACATCCAGACTCAGTTTAATAATATCTTTGCACTTCATGTCAACGATAACGCGCGGAAATGAAGTGTCCCCAACTAAGCAGAGGCGACAGCGGCAAGGAACCAAACCTCCATCAGTGACAGAATGGAGAAAAAAAAACCTTTGGAGAAACCAGGCTCAGTCGGGGGGGGCCAGTTCTCCTCTGACCAGACGAACCAGCAGTACGTAAAAATCAATTTAAGACGTAATAAAAACAGACGATGAATAATATTAACAGCAATAATTATATGATGCAATCAAACTTATAGAAAAAATTGGTAGTTCTGTATGTTGTTTCATGTTTGGCATCATCAGAGGTCCTCTGAGGGGTTGCATCATCTCTACTCAGGTGTTCTGGATCCAGACTGAAGTTTGTGTAATTCCTAGTTACCACGGGATGTTAATCCCAGCAAAAACAGAGAAACAGATAGAGACAAATTAGCGTAGCTGCTGTTCCAACCAGCTAAATTGATTTGTTTAACCCAAACTAAAAAATAATAATGTGCATTTGATCAGATATAACTGCAGTAAAAGATTAGGACTGCAGTAAAAGATTATGAGATGCATTATTTGAATGCTTGGCCAAAGAGGTGGTCTTTAATCTAGATTTAAACAGAGAGGGTGTGTCTGAACCCCGAACGGTATCAGGAAGGCTATTCAGAGTTTGGGAGCCAAATGCGAAAAAAAAAAAAAAAGCTCTACCTCCTTTAGTGGAATTTCCTATCCTAGGTACTATCAAAAGTCCAGAATTTTGCGACCTTAAGGAGCGTGATGGATTGTAGCGTGGTAGAAGACTAGTTAGGTACGCAGGAGCTAACCCATTAAGGGCCTTATAGGCAAGAAATAATATTTTGTAACTGATACAGAAACTTAATAGGTAGCCAGTGCAGAGAAAATTGGGGTAATATGATCATATTTTATTGACCTGGTAAGGACTCTAGCCGCTGCATTTGGACTAATCTGTAGCTTGTTTATTGAAGATGCGGGGCAACCACCTAGCAGTGCATTACAATAACAATAGTCCAGTCTAGAGGTCATGAAAGCATGAACTAGCCTTTCTGCATCAGAAACAGGTAACATGACTTATAGCTTGGCAATGTTTCTAAGATGGAAAAAAGCTGTTTTTGTAACATGGGAAATATGATTTTCAAAAGACAAGTTGCTATCTAATATAACACCCAGATTTTTGACTGTAGAGGAAGTAACAGTACATCAGTCTAGTTGCAAATTTTAATCCAAGAGATTCTGTGTACTGTCTTTGGTCCAATAAGTAATATCTCTTGTCTTATCTGAATTTAATAGGAGAATAGGTCATCCAATCTTTTATATTTTTTACACACTCTGTTAGCTTAGATAATTTGGAAGTTTCATCTCGTCTTGTTGAGATATATAGTTGAGTAACATCGGCATAACAGTGGAAACTAATCCCGTATTTCCTAATAATATTACCAAGGGGCAACATGTATATCGAAAATAGCAGAGGACCTAGGACAGATCCTTGTGGCACTCCATATTTTACTGGTGATAATTGAGATGACACCCCATTTAAATGAACAAAATGGTAGCAATCAGACAGGTAGGATCTAAACCATCCTAAAACCTGCCCTTGGATACCTGTATAGTTTTGTAATCGATCTATGAGTATGTCATGATCTATAGTATCGAATGCAGCACTAAGATCAAGTAAAACTAGCAAAGGGCAACAATACATTGGACTTGGCATACACAAACAGCAAAGGAGCATACAAAGCCTCCCCCTCCCCCACCTTGGACTCTCTGACCACATCACCATCATGCTTAGACCTGCGTACAGACCGAAGGTGAAAGTCACCAGACCAACCAAGAAGGAGGTACATGTGTGGCCAGAGGGGGCCCAGTCTGCCCTTAAAGATGATTGCTTTGACACAACAGACTGGGACACCTTTAAAGAAGCAGCAACTTACAACAACCACACAGACATAGAGGAATATACTGAAGCTGTTACTGCTTACATCTGAAAGTGCACTGATGACGTCACACACAGGAAAATCATCACTGTTCGGGCTAACCATAAACCATGGCTGACAGGAGAAGTGCACAAGCTTCTGAAGGCTCGGGACGCAGCTTTTAGAGCTGGTGACACTGCAGGCCTAGCAACAGCAAGAGCCAACTTGCAATACAGCAATAAAATATCTGGACATTTCAGCAACACCAGAGACACACAACGTCTCTGGCAAGGCATCCAAACTCTAACAAACTATAAAGCCCTACCACGGACCTGTGACAGTGACATATCTCTGATTAACTGCCTCAATTAATTATTTGGCTGATTTGAGACCCAAAACAACACACAGGCACAGAAGATCCTACCTTTCCCACACGAGCAGGCTGTGTGTCTGACCCCAGACACCGTGAAAAAGACTCTCCTGAGGATCAACCCACGCAAGGCAGCCGGACCAGACAACATACCTGGTCGGGTTCTAAAGGATTGTGCTGAAGAACTCAAGGATGTACTAACTGACATTTTTAACATCTCGCTGAGTCAAACAGTCGTCCCCAAGTGTTTCAAGGCCACCACAATAATTCCAGTCCCAAAGAAGCCGCACCCATCCAGCCACAACCGGCCCATTGCACTGACCCCCATCATTATGAAGTGCTTTGAGCGACTGGTCATGCAGCACATAAAATCCATTCTTCCTCCCTCCCACGACCCGTTCCAATTTGCATACAGAACCAACAGGTCCACGGAAGATGCCATCTCAGCTGCTCTCCATCCAGCCCTTCAAAAACTGGGACTCCAAAGACTCCTCTGTGCGAATGCTATCTTGCCTTTGGATTTTAGTTAGCATTTAACAATCATCCCACAGAACTCTAAATAACAAAACTGAGGACACTTGGGGACTCGACACGACTGTAGTGGACCTCATTAACCAACAACCAATGAGGCCAACTACAGGAGGGAAGTGAGCCGACTGGTCCAGTGGTGTAACGACAACAATCTCTTCCTCAATGTGGGGAAGACGAAAGAACTTGTCCTCGACTTCAGAAGAAGACCTCCACAGCACCCCCCACTAACCATCAATGGTGCTGTAGTGGAGAGGGTGAGCAGCACCAAGTTCCTAGGGGTGCATATCTCTGAAGACCTCTCCTGGATGACAAACACCACATCGCTGGCCAAGAAGGCTCAGTCATGCCTCTACTTCCTCTGCAAACTGAGGAAAGCACGAGTCCCACCTCCCATCATGTGATCCTTTTACCAGGGCAACATTGAAAGCATCCTCACCAGCTGCATCACAGTGTGGTTCGGATGCAGCACTGCATCCTGTTGAAAGACTCTGCAACGCATAGTGAATGCAGCCAGCAAGACCATCGGTGTCCCTCTGCCCTCCCTTATAGACATCTTCCACACCCGCCTCACTAGCAGAGCCATCAGCATCACTTCAGGGAGAATGTACTGGAGGCTCCAGACTCGCTCCACAAGGCTTTCAAACAGCTTCGTCCATCAGGCTGTCAGGAAGCTGAACATCTAGTCCATACCTCCCCACCCTCTTCACCTACTCCTGAACTTATAAAAATATATACAGTCACCCCCCTTTCTTTCATTGCACAAAGGACACTTTCTACCTCTGCACTAATGCCATACTGCCTGCTATCTGTCTTGTAGCCGGACAAATGCTTTATACTCAGAACTTCAAAATGTTTACATATTTTGGATGTATATTTGCACTTTACAAATTGTTTACATATATGGGGGTAGACACTTAACAAAGTCAGTGTTTACATTTACTCACGTATATTCATTAAGAAAATTCTACAAGATTTATTTACTCGGTCTATATATATATCTGTTTTAGTACAAAGTACACTGTTGCTACTCTTCATACAAATCTGTTTTATATTGAACTGACTGTGAATACTGTATATTATTATATTATTGTATACAAACTTCTATAGAGATGACAATGTAGAACACTTGAATGAATAGAGATGAGGGCGAAGAGGAGAAAGATATTTCAGATTTCTTTGTATGTCGCACATATGGTTGTGCATTATTGACAAAATTAAAAACCCTTGAACCTTGAACTAAGCCACGATAACACGATAGATTTAAAAACATATGAGACGCAGTGGAATTGAATAAAACCCCCACAAATTCTCGAGACATGTTTTCTAAAAGTTGAACCTCCTTTATCTTTACATGGCTTTCTATTCATCTCTTGTGCGAGACGCGAGTGCAGAAGTTATATTTGTCCTTCTAAAAAATGCACTGAATATGCGTTCTGTGTGAATGGCTTGGTTTCGTTTTAACCAAAACAATCTTCTCTGCATTGAGCTTCTGTATTTCTCTAATATTTTGAATGAAAAAAATGCCAGCAGCGGCGCGTCTTCGACGGGATATGATAAGACTAGTCTATAACTGGAGATAGACTAACAAAAACATTAAAATGCAACAACGACACTTACATCATCATCACCGTATCTCGTGCGCCGTTGATAAGGCTGCTTGACGGACACCTAAAACTCAAATACACTTTTCTTTTGCATTCGAATTCGAATATTATTTTTAATTCAACTAATATTCCTTTTTTGATTCACAGTCTCCTCACCGCAGGCAGGCACAGCACTCATTTGAGCATGTGTTCGTGTTTGTGTGTGCTATCTGCTTGTCACTAATTTATGTGCCTTTAAATGAAATAAGTGTGAAACTATCGTGCATTTTTATCGTGCAACATTTTTTTTGTCATCATCGTTATCGATGATGCTGTACCGTCAATAAATATCGATACCGTTTTATCGCCCAGGCCTAGTGTGTGTGTGTGTGTGTGTGTGTGTGTGTGTCGTTGTGTTATGGCCAGTTTAACTCAGATGTGCTGCTAGATGTTTGTCAGCAGACAGACTCACATGAACTCCAGCTAGAACGGCAAAACAATCGAATCAACAGCAGATGTGCAGAATCCCTGCACTCTTGATTTCTTACTAGCATAACACTATTGACTTGATATTTGACAGGACAGCAGCAGAGAGTCTGACCAATCACAATGAAGCAGAGCTGCAGCGAAGGTGTGAAGAGAGACAACAGGAGATCGATCACATGCAGCAGGTGCTGGAGACCAAGATCCAGATATTGCAGGAGGTACAACAGACACACACACACACACACACACACACATATACAGTACATGAGTGTGGTGATGATGGTGATGAACTCTCCGTGTGGCAGGAGGCTCAGTTAGCGCGGGACGAGGCCGAGTGCAGGGCCAGCATGACTGAATCTCACTCGCAGCATCCCTCTGTCACCATGGAAACGGTCCCCAAGGAGACATCAGGAGACACGAGCACATGGCCTAATGAAGATGCAGACAGAAGGAAGTGAGACGATCAGTCCATCTTGCTGAACACTCACACACACACACACACTCACATGAGTGGTATTGATTGTGTTGTGTGTGTGTGTGTGCAGCTGAGCGCGGTGCTGTGCTGTAAGGAGCAGGTGATCAGAGAGCTGACGGAGGAGAGGACAGACCTGAGACAAAGAGTGAGACACATGGAGGAGCAGCTGGAGCAGCTGTCTGTGTCTCTGCTGCAGAGAGAGAGAGACGCACAGGTCTGTCTGCACACACACACACACACAACCGGAAAGACAGACAGGACAGACCAACCAACACACCACACAAAGGTTTGTTTTAGGGTTTGGGGCCACTCCATAGGCGTATGGTTTTTATACCATATATTCTATTGCCCTACACCAACCCTACCTCTAAACCTACCCCTCACAGGAAACTTTCTGCATTTTTAGATTTTCAAAAAAACTCATTCTGAATTATTTATAAGCCTTTTGTATTACGGGGACACTGAAAATGTCCTCTTAAATCACCTTCTCGTTGTAATACCTGTCATACCCATGTTTTATACAATTTGTGTCCTCTAAACCACATAACATCAAACATACACACACAGGACACAGACCGACACAACCGCCACCAAAGAATAGACCACAACCGACCACACACACACACACACACACACAGACACAGACAGACACACACACACACACACACAAACACACACAGACACAACCACCCAGACAGACCACACACAACACCACACGACATCGAAACACACAGGACAGCCCAACACACACAACACGACAGACAGACACAAAAACACAGATACACACTACAACACAACCACCCAGGTCTGTCTGCACTCATCAACACACCAAACTCAGTATCAGCTGATCGGACATCTGTCTTTGTGTGTTTGACGTCATGTGCGCCATGTCTTGGAAAACTTGTTTAAATGGAAAAACACTATGGAATCCAGTTTAAACCCACAGATGTATAGAAATTGTTTATTATAATTGTGTGGTTGTAATGAGTCTTTCTTTGTGTAGTTTTATCAGGAGGAGTTGGGCCGTGAAAGGCTACGTGTGGAACAAGAGATGCAGGTACGTGTGATCGTCAGTTTCTCTGGTGCTCTTATGGTCAGTGATGAATGTGTGACGCTTCATTTCAGGCTGATGAGGTAAAGAGAGACTAATAGAGTGGGAAATAGTTGTTGATCGAGGCACAGAAGCATCATCTGTGTCACAAGTCTTTTTTCCATTTAAAAAATAACACAGATGTGTGACGTTGTTTCCCCCCCCCCCGGTCCCCATTTTATTTTTGGTGATTACTGCTGGGCAGAGTTTGCAAAACCACCAGTTTTTTATTGTTATTTTACTTGGTTTAACCACAGCGGCCGTGTTTGTGTCATGAACCACAACACATTTTATGTTATACGGATGATCATGGAAATCTAAATGTCTTGGCTCAGGATCTGAGCTCCTTGAGCTAAATCTGATCTCTAGAGCACATTTAAAGGAACATGGACATATAGAAACTTTCTGCACGTTCCTCCTCCATAGAATTAGAACTGAATTCCAAATGTAATGAAGCTGAATCCACTGGATTGACACTGGATGTAGGGCTGCACAATTAATCAAAATTAAATCGCAAAGGCGATAAATCGCGATTAGGCAGAAGCTGCTATTGTCATGCGTATCTTTCAGTGAAGTGTGGTTCTGTGATCAGCAGTAAATCTCCATCTGAAGGCCAGAGAAACTCCAAATACACCTCGTAGAAGAAACCCAGGCAATCCCTATAGCGCTAGCTGAATAAACAGAAGATTTTACTGCTTTCATTAATTTAACGTGACTAATAAACACACGACTACGACAATGTATGGTTTATCTGAGTTCGTCTTATTATAAATGTTATTATAATAAAGTATATAATAATGCAATGCTTTTATCACTGCTTAGAATACTATGAAATAAATTGCGTGCCTTATTCTGTGTAAGAAGCCACATCATCTCACAGAAGGATTTACTTCAAACACTCGACTGACGTTATAAAGTAAGTTTGGAGGAAAAACGTTATTAAATGTGGTATTTTCACGTGCTTTCAGATGGAGCAGCATTTACTTCACAGAGCCGTAGTTCACTGACAAGCTACGCAAACTGCTGTCCTTATCGCAGAATGATTTCTTCGATTTCATTATTGCGCGATTAAATTATGCTGCTTCATCTGAAAGCAGGTGATGGAGATTTACTACTAATCACAGAACCGGCTTTACTGACGAGATGTGCATGACAATCGCATTCGATTAATCGTGCAGCCCTAACAGGTTTTGTTTTATTTTGTCTCATGAATCAGATTATGATTACTTTAAGTGATTTTACTGCATTGTTTTGAAAAATCTTTGATGTCTTCTGTAACCATCAGGACAGTCTTTGAAAATCCCAATCGTTGTTCCCGTGGTAACGGGACAGGTGCACTGTGGGAATAATAGAGGCAGACATCTAAAATACAAATAGGACTGAACTATTGAATGCTGTTTTTAGTTCTGTTTGTCCTGACATAATGTGTTTTACCTGAGATCACAGCACACTGAAACACACAATTACATATTAAATAGCATGAGTCACAAACAGACGATTCACTCCCTCCTCAGAGAATCAGACGTCAGGGTTTCATGTGGTCTGTGTGTCTCAGAAACACGAGCAAACAGGGAGACTTCAGATGTGGTCACTATTGTGTGTGTGATGAACCCATGTTTTGTTCCTCAAATAGATCAGGATCACCACAGTCTAAATGTGTGTTTGCATAAACAACAACTGCAGCAGAGCAAAAGCACACAATCACACGAGAGCAAAGTCACACAGAAACACAAGATCAGAGCCGCTGGAACCTGTTGAGTGAGAATGAAACCCTCAGGGTAAAATACACACACACACACGCACTCTCTCTCACACACACACACACACTCACTCACACACACACACATACACTCACACGCATACACACACTCTCACACACACACACACACACCCACAATACCACCAGCACTCTCTAGTTCCACACAGCAATCTCTTCTTCACAAACCACACGCACTCTCTCTCGCACACTCAAACACACACCACACACACACACTCTCACACACACACACACACACACACTCTCACACACACACACGCACTCTCTCTCACACACGCAACTCTATTCCACACTCACTCACCAACACAAATACACTCCACGCAGAAACACACTATCACACACACACAAACACACACTTCGCACACACCACACACTCACTCTATCACCAACAACTCTCTTCGCACAACACAAATATCTCTCACACACACCGCACCTCTCTCTCTCAAACTAACCCACACACACACAAAAAAAACAACGACACAAGCATACACACCACTCAAAAACAAACACTCACACAGAACACAGCTCTCGAAAGCAAACCACCACACGCACTATTCTCTCTTAACACACACCCCACACAAACACACTCACTCACACACACAAACACACACAAACACACAAACACACACACACACAAAAACACACTCTCACACACACACACACACTTCAACACACACCGATTCTCTCACACACACACACACACATAACACACAAACACACCCAAACACACACCCACACACATCTCACACACACACACGCTCTCTCACTAACCAAACACGCACTCTCTCACACACACACACACAACACAACACACTCACTCACACACCACACACACACACACACACTCCCTCACACACAAACACACACTCACAGCATCCCCCACACACTCACACACACCACACACACACACACAAAACACACAAAACACACACACACACACACTCACCCACACACACACACACTCACACACACACACCCCCCACAATCACTCCACCACACACACACACACACTCACACCCATACACACACACTCACACACACACACACTCTCACACACACACAAACGCCTCTCTCTAACACACACACGCAGCACGCACTCACACGCATACACACACTTCATTCACACCACCCGCCTCTCTCTCACACACACACGCACGCACGCTCACTCACACGCTATAACACAACTCTCATGCACCCACACACGCACTCTTCTCAACACACAAGCACGCAACGCACTCAGACCTCAAAATCTCTATTGGACACACCCAGTGATTTCTGGCTTACATTTTAAGGGGTTCTTTATCCAAAAATATCAATTCGCATATTTATTCTCATTGGGAACAAAAGAAGGTATTTTGAGAAAAGTCTCAGTGTTTACAATGCATGTCAATGGGCTCCAATGTTGTTTGGTTCCCACACTGTAAAAAATTGCTGTAAAAAAACAGCCATATTCTGACAGTAGCATCCTGTTTTTTCATTACAACAGTACAATTCCGTAAAACTACAACGTATTCTGGGTAATATTTGTTATTTTCGAGAAAGTAGACTTCTGCAGTCCTCGTAGTAACAGCGTTCAGATTCGACACTCAGAGGCTGTTTCAAATCACACCCTTCACCCTCATTCACTATTCCCTACATATGTTTACTAATACAGTCCACCTGACAGAGAGAATGAACACTAATGAGTAAATTCAGACAGTGATGAACAGCTGCTGTTAACGAGCAGAATCACTGAAGAAACGAGAAACACAAGAACTGACTTCAGCCACAGACTTAGATGAAATCAACTGAAAAAACGCAGACACGATCAAACAACTCCACACACGCATTACAGTTTGACTTTATTTCTGTTCATATAGCTACAAAAATGATTTGAGAATAAACAGAGGTTTAGATGTTTTATTGAAATGTTTGATTGCACCCACCATCGAGGCGTCCGTGTTTGCTTTAGTTGTGCTCTTGACCCTTCACTTTTTAATGCTAGGTTGTCTGGTTGTTGTAACTGTGTTTGTAAAGCACATCTGTTATAACAATAAAATCATAGAAAAATTATGCTTAAATGGCTCTGATTAATTATTGATGATGGTGGTGCTATAATCATTTCATGGCTTGGTTCACTGATTTTATTCAGTGGCTGATTTGTAAAATTATAGTGTGGGTTTTCACTTGGTTCATGTTATTTAAGCTCGCTATAAGAATCTGCAAACTGAGATTATGATAGACAATTATTATAGATTTTGAAAACTTGTTATATTCAAAGGCTTTAAGTCTACAGCATCTCTTAGACAGACAGAGACATGAAGAATCAGCGTATGAATCTCAACAATGGTGACAATCAAACTGATTCATGCTGAATGCATGCGGGTACCAGCACAGCACAAAACTATCCTTGCCTCCCAGATGATTGGCGGCATGAATAACTTATGCCGCTGAACTGTCCAATAATTTTCTTTAATTCTTACTAGGTGCTTTTATTTTTGCTTTTGTTTTTGTGTTGAGTTTTAGTAGCGTGTTTTGTGATGTTCAGAGTTGATCTGTTTATATGAATATGCTGTTTGTCACCGTTGTTGAGATTCATACGCTGATTCTTCATGTGTGTGTTTCATAGCATATTAGAGCTTTTTTTTTTTGGAGTGATGTTTGTGATCTTTCATAATAGCCTGCTTATTCTTTTGTTCTAATATGTTACCGCAACATCGCTTTGGTACAAAAAGAGACTCTGGGCAAAATCAGTGAACCTGTTTTTTTAAAGACCGGAAGCTGATTTGCGAATCATATCCTCAGTATTACAATTGTGTTTTGGCCCTTTTTTACCACAACAAATGTGCTGAAAAACACAACGGTTTTTTTTTGATTTTAAGCAGCCAAATAAAAACAATGTTAAAAAGTTAAGGTTCAAGATCCCAACTAAAGCAAACACTGATCTCCATCATGATAGTGTCCCAAAACAACATCTAAACCTCTGTTAGTTTTCAATAAGCACTTCTGTACACATCTGAGAGAAATAGCAGCAGTCTGGTTAGTAATGTGAAGCTGGTGAGCTGTTTTAGGAGTTGTTTAATCAGATCTTGAGAGATTTAATGTCTTTAATTTCAGTTGATATCATCTAAGGCTGTGGCTGAAGTCAGTTGTGTTTCTCTCTCCTTCAGTGATTCTGCTCGTTAACAGCAGCTGTTCATCACTAATGCTCAATCAGCACTTCATTAATCACAGAATTATCTCATTAAGTTCAGCACCGCTTCACTCTGTAGTGTGGACATTATAAGTGTTCATTTAAAACTGAGGATTTTGTTGTGGGGTTTAAAGGGTTAAAGCAGAACATGATTTGGCTGATTCAGGGATGTGTGGCTGACAGGTCATGCTCAGGGTCAAGGGTCAAGGTTAGGGTCAGGTCATTGGTCAACATGTTTCACTAGTTATGCCATTTTGGCACTCGCAGGTAAAGACACAAACAGCCGTCGTTAGTGCTGATTATTAATGCAGTGACCTGATTACGCAGTATTAGTTTAAATGAATGTGGATTGTCAAAACATAAGAACAGGAAACATGCTTCCTACTAATATAACAACATGTTTCTTCCTGAAAGACATTCGCATGAAGCGAACTGAGAGCTTTATCATTGCGATGCTGTAGTTGATTGGTGACAGCAGGGGTGCGCGCGCTCAGACCCGCTTCACTGCTCTCTATTCTGATCAGCGACACGGACAATATCCCGGAAACATTATATTCCACTGATTTCTGTTCTTTTTCTCGGCTTAGCATGTTCCAGTCGGTGTGTTGTTTAGTGTGGAGCGCGTTGCGGTGACTGAAGCGCCCCTCCTGTGAGAGATGATGGTTCACGCCCGCGCTGCAGGTTTTTATCTTCATCTCATCACGCGACCGCAGCGGCTCACCGGAGAGTCTGCCGTGTTTCTCACCGAGCCGCGCTGTGATGCGCCTGTAGCGGCGGCTCTCGTCTGCTCCGGTGATGAAGGCTGACAGAGGACACAGAGCGCGAGCATCGAGGACGGCGGCGTTTGTGTCGAGTTTCAGACGCGATGTGATCTGCATCAGCTCGACGATGCTTTCGTGGACTGTCATCTGTGAAAACACCCGCACTGCCTCATCTATGGTGACTACGCTACGTTTATGTGGTCTTTGATCTCACCTTAAATATATAAAAATATTATAGTATCATTTTATGTTCAGACTTCTTGGATTTAACCACATGAGGACAGAAGGACCGTTACTGGTTGGAATACAAATCCTTTTCTTTTTTTATTTTTGAACCAAAGGTCAGCTGCGTGTGTCAGGGGTTCAGGATCCAGTGAGTAAATGAAGGAGGTGTGTCGCATCTGCGCGCGCGAGCTGTGCGGAAACCAGCGGCGATGGATCTTTCATCCGGCCGCCAAACTCGACCTGCAGGCGCTGCTGTCTCACGCGCTGCGCCGCGGTCTGCAGCGGGACGGACGCGGCGAGTTCATCTGCAGCAAGTGCTGCTTCATGCTGGACCGCATGTTCCGCTTCGACACGGTGATCGCGCGCGTGCAGGCGCTGTCCCTCGAGCGGCTGCGCAGACTCCTGCAGGAGAAAGAGCGTCTGCGCCAGTGCATCACTGCGCTTTATAACAAAAACAATGGGCAGGAGACATGGGGGGCGACGGAGGCCTCGTGTGCGGTGGACGTGTCCGAGTACTTCACCCTGCTGCAGGAGGACCTGATGTACTGCATGTACGAGTCCTGGGCGGAAGACGCGGAGCAGGTGTTGGAGTGTTGCCACGCGTCGGAGGTTTCCTCGTGTTGGCATCGCTCGCGCAGGTGCAGGGTCTGCAGGGCATTGCGTGTGCCCGACTCTGACTACGAGGCCGTGTGTAAGGTGCCCAGGAAGCTGGCGAGGAGCCTTTCCTGCGGCCCGTCCACACGTTACTCGGCCAGCGGCGCCGGAAGCGTGTGCGAGGAGGAACAGACTTCAGACACACTGGTGCCCGAGACGCAGCGCACGGCATCACGCTCGTCAGACGGTGGGCACACGCTCCGAGACCGCAGGAGCTCTGGCGGATCACTGGAGTCACTGGATAAAAGCCGCGGTGCTTCACCCGTCAAAGTTCCCCAGCGTGACGACCGAAGCTGCGACGATGCATCTGATGCTCCTCCAGCGAGACTCGCTCTGGATCTGTCGCTGCTTCAGGACTGTGTGTACAGACCCATCCAGAGTCCACGGGGAAGCAAACTGCCTGTTCTGATGAATCCTGGGTGTTTTAATGGAGGAGCTAAACTGGACAGTCCAGACCAGGAGAACCTGTTTGACGGAGCAAACCACATGCTGGTGGAGCCAGAGCCGCCCAGAGTCCAGCTGGATCCGGATCCGGAGCTGGCCCGTCTGGAGGAGCTGTGTCAGCAGGTGCAGGATGAGTACCTGCCCTTCCGTCTCCGGAGAGGCCCACAGGTGAAGCGCCACTAATAGGACAGTCAGATCCCTATTCACTAGTCAGAGCAGGGACGGATTATGACTTCAAAAGGCCCCGGGGCCAGTTACCTCCAAGGGCCCCCCTCCCACCATTTTCCCATTCTTTCCCTTAGCAGCGCATTCACAGTACAACTGGAAATAGGGCTGTGACGGTCGCAATGAGAACCGCGACACTGCCACCGGCAGTAGTGCAGCACCACGTGACATCACACACTCGAACAAGCAAAAAATACAGTTTCCGCTACATTCATTCTGTCGTGGCGGTGTTTAGTGTCCCCGCCAGCAGCAGCAGCGAGCGAAATTGTTCAAGCGCACACAATAGGCTAAAGCTTGCCGCAAAGCCCCAACAAAAGTGATTACCATGAATGTATAGGGGGGAAATAGTAAGGAGATATTTTAATTAATTATTAATAAACTAGTGTTTTCTGAGTCACAAAGATGAAGTTGCCGATCCTGACACGGCATTTCTTCATTGGACGCGCCTTTAGAGAGAAATGCATCTTTATGAATTAGCCTACATAAGGAAGAGTTTTTGTTTTCAATTTGAACTATTTTGTTTTAAAGTAATAAGTAAAGTAATCATTTAAAGCTTTCTATAGATATATCATGTCTTTGAGGCAAGTATTCGCTGAGTTTCGGTTAATTTTTGTGAAAGGCTCCTGACGTCAGTAAGCGCATCCTGTTTGTTTTCCTTATTTTACAAAAGCACAAGGTTTTGTTGATAGTGTGAGTGCACATAAATAGAAGTAGACCCTTTACCGTTCCGGATGTTATATTACTCTCTCTTACCTTTATGAGCACAATTGACGGCGTATTGCAAGTGATCGCGCTGTCGCTTCCATGTGCTGCAAAGCGCGCTTTATTTTCCACTCTCCACACAAACAATTGGAGATACGCCTAATAGCGCACATTTATCTAGGTTAAACATTTACACTAACATTGTGATATGCTTGAAGATTTTATTTTAGGCAAGTCGTGATGATTTGAGAAGGCTAAATGCATCAAACATAGGCTCACTGTCCCGCTGGCCGCTTGGAAAAAACAACAAAAAACAAACTAGAAATTTAACAACAAAAAATGTTCCAAATATATTTCTAAATTAACTTTATAAAGAAATATAACCACGTTTAATGGCTGCATCAGCAGCTGTGTAATGGGGAAGAGAGAGAGAGAAAAGACACGGGTTCCAGTCGGACTCGGGCTAGTAATTCTGAGAAGCTGTCGGGCAAAGGCCCAGCTAGGTTGGTTAGATTTTGCACAATGTTGTTAAATTTAATATTTTATTCTTATTAAATATATTTATTTGTTACTTATTTTAGGAGTGTTTGTTAGGCTGCGTGTTCACACGGAAAATAAAAACGCACGTTTTGTTAATAGATGGATTGGAACGATATTCCGGACAATTTTCAAATAAAATAGCAAATTGTATTTTCAATTGCGTTTTCCATATGTGGACGCATAAATTGGGACATAATCCAACATGGCAATTGCAAATACTGCATTAGCGTTTGCATTTTCGCTTTCGCGAACGCACAGGGACGGCCAAATTTCAAATGAAAAAGCAAAGCCCATTTGCAGCTGTATTTCCCATGTCTCAGGAGTTACGAGCCTGTCATATTTAAATAGCAATATTAATTACCACGTCTGCTTTTCACTCTCGCTGCGTCGCGCATGTAACCTGCCAAAAATCAAATGGAATCGCAATTCCTTTGGCATTTGAATTTCCGATGTATGCACGGAAAGCTGTCAATCAATGTGAGGGGCTATACTAGGGGGCGTGTTTGTGTTGGGAGGTGACGTCACTCACAGACGACCGTGCCGAATGCTCTGATCAATGGAGGTAATCGGTAAAGGCTCCGCTAAAGGCAGCTACCAATCAGTTTCGTACCTGTGTGAACGAACAGACAGTGCAACCTTCTTGGCACAATACATAATTCTGTCTTTTTTACCCCAAATGTAGCGATTATCCCCTGCTAACAGCAGGAGCCACAACGGTACGCACAATAGCTCAATATTCACTATAAACCAAACGCTTTCCCCTGTCTCTGCATCTCTCCCTGTTTACTCTCACTTACACTTAATCCGTAATAGAGAGTGTGTCACACCTGCCTCAAGACCTTTTACCGTTTGCACTCCACTTGATGCACTTAAGCAAACAAACAGTGCAAATCTATACTTATTTTCCACCTTACTTTATATTTTATTCAACAGTTTTAATCCGTTATGGAGTTCACGTCCCGTACGTGGCACCAAAGCGTTTCGCCTGCCTCAAGATCTCTCGCTATTACTATTGTTTTTTTTTACGTTTTTTTTGGTGGATGGACACCGCGATTGATGCACGTGATTTTTAATGTTATCTTGCCTTGACTGTGGCTTGTTCTGTGACAGCTGCACCTAGATCTGACTGGTGAGGTGTAATCTGGGGCAGGCAGAGTATGAGTAGCAGCATTTTCTGTTTTGTCACATGAATCTATCGGATCGTAAACAGACTGAGAGATCTTGAGGCAGGTGCACATAGGCTATTAGATAGGAATAAGATATAGGTTGCAAATAGGTAAATACATGTAGATTTGCTCTGTTTGTTTGCTTAAGTGCATCAAGTGGATTGCAAACGGTAAAAGGTCTTGAGGCAAGTGACACACTCTCTATTACGGATTAAAAGTGTAAGTGAGAGTAAACAGGGAGAGATGCAGAGACAGGTGAAAAGCGTTTGGTTTATAGTGAATATTGACCTATTGTGCGTACCGTTGTGGCTCACGCTGTTAGCAGGGGATAATCGCTACATTTGGGGTAAAAAAGACATAATTATGTATTGTGCCAAGAAGGTTGCACTGTCTGTTCGTTCACACAGGTACGAAACTGATTGGTAGCTGCCTTTAGCGGAGCCTTTACCGATTACCTCCATTGATCAGAGCATTCGGCACGGTCGTCTGTGAGTGACGTCACCTCCCAACACAAACACGCCCCCTAGTATAGCCCCGCCCCCTCACATTGTTGACAGCTTCCGTTTGCGACATCGGAAATCAAATGCAAAAGGAATGCATGCATTTGAGTTTTGGCAGGTACATGCGGACGCAAGAGAGAGTGAAAAAGCAGACGGGTAAATTAATATTGCTATTTAAAGATGACAGCTCATAACTCCCTAAGACAGGGGGAAATACAGTTGCGAATGGACTTTGCTTTTTCATTTGAAATTTGGCCGTCGCTGTGCGTTCGCGAAAGCGAAAATGCAAACGCTAATGCAGGATTTGCAATTGCATTTGGATTATGTCACAATTTATGCGTCCACATATTGAAAACGCAAAATTTGCTATTCTATTTGAAAATTGTCCGGAATATCGTTCCATAGATGTGTGAGCCTCATTTCAAATCTGATTGGACCATTAAAAAAAGGATATCTGTAATTTCAAATATACACACTACTTAAATGACTATGCTTTTATCTTTGAAGGAGGGTCTTTTATAGACATTCAACAAACTGTATTAAAGTGTATAAGTTTTGACAGTTACATTTTAAAATCTTAACCATGCTAAAACTCTATTGCTCTCTCTCTCTGTGCCATTTGCTTTCTTTCTTTCAGGCATGCATGATTATATTAGGTGGCCTTAACTACTCTACTTACATAAAAAAATAAGTACAATATACTTACTGTGTTCATATTGTATTGCAAAAACACTTTTGCTGCTATTGAGGTATGATATGGGTGAGGTTAGGGACAGGTTTGTTGGTATGAGTAGGTTTAAGGGTGGGTTAAGGTGTAAGGGATGGGTCAACTGTGTAATTATAAATGTAATTACAGAAATTAATAACAGAAGTAACTACATATAGGTATTTTTAAAAATATAAGTACAATGTAAAAACATGTAGGCTATGTACACTATAAGTGCATTGTATCAAATGATTAATTTAAATGTAAGTACATAGTAGTTAAGGCCACTTAATATAAAGTGGGACCTAACCTTTTTTGTCTAATTGGTTCCATAAAGAAGCTTTAACATCCATGAAATCTTTCCATTCCATAAAAGGTTCTTTATAGTGGAAAAAAGGTTCTTCAGATTATAACAAGTTTAAGGAAAAAATGGTTATTTTAAGAACTGTTTACTGAAAGGTTCTTTGGGAAACCAAAATGGTTCTTCTATGGCATCGCTTGAAGAACCTTTTAAGCACCTTTATTTTTAAGAGCGTATATCTGTGCAATGGAGTCTTCTTCTCTCACCAAAAACAAATCCCCTGTGTGTTCAAAAATACTTGGCAATAAATCTCTTTCGCATTCTGCTAAATAGTACTTTTTCTGATAGCCTTCACACAAAAGAAGGAAGATCAAATATTGGTTCAAATAAATATGATTTGAAACAGGATGGAACAATGGTTCTATAAGAGGACTGCACTTTGCAGGGATTCATATATTCACAGGGCCCTATAGTAACAGGAGTGCCAGGGAGCCCTCCTACTAGATGAAGATCCTTGTCTAAGAGGACTTAGGTCATATGGGACCCATATATTAAACATAAATAAACATTTGTTTTCATTGTTGGGTTTCCTGTACCAAACTGGATGGCACAACCTTGAAGCCCAGGGCCCCCCCGGGCTCCTGGCAGTCAAGGGCCCCTGGGCACTGGCCCCATTGGCCTGGTCAGTAATCTATCCCTGGGTCAGAGAAATGGATGCGTTCAGATGATACTCCCCGTGCGTCGTGTGTTTAGTGCATGTAGCCGTTTACAAACACGAATGTCCCGTTCTCTTTTTGTCATGTTGCTCATTTTGCATATTTTGTCTGTGAGGTTCATGGTAATTTTAATACATTTTAACATTTCTGGTGTTGCTTTTGTATGATATACAGTTGTGGCATTGAATCGCTGAAGTAAAAAATAGTTTGAAAGCATCAAGCTGAAATATCGTCTGCAGATTGTGTTTGAGGGCATTCGGTTAATATTCTGTAATTTGGTTTCAGCACATGATCTGCTTTTAAACAAAACCTGAACATGAACCAACACAAACCTCTTGATTCATTTTAGACCCTCAAATCTCAGACTGTTCCTGCTGGATATCAGCACTGTAAGAGCTGATGAATGAAGTCAGTGTTAGAGCCGTACCATCATCTGATCAGTGATGTTTTGTCTTCTCACGTCTCTGTTATACTCTGTAGTTCTCACTGAAATCTCCTCTGTTAACCCAATGATAGCCATTTCAGTTAAATAGGTTAACATGGAGAACATGGCACCACCATTGGCCTAGTTCTCTCACAAAACCCCCAAGGCAACACACACACACACTCACAGGCTCATACACACACGGACTCTCTCTCTCTCTGTCTCTCACTCACTCACTCTCACACACACACACACACACACACACCACCACTCCCACAGGCTCACACACACACACCCACACAGACTCTCTCTCGGTCTCTCAATCACACACACACACACACACACACACACACACACACACAGACTCTCTCTGTCTGTCTCTCACAAACACACACACTCTCACAGGCTCACACACACACGTACACTCTCACACTCACAGACTCTCTCTCTCTGTCTCTCTCACACACACACACACTCTCTCACACGCGCGCGCACACACACACATTCACACACACTCTCACACACATACAACAGCGACATCTGACCTCAATGTACCTCAGTTAAAGCACCTCAGATGCTTCAGAACAAACGCAGTGAGATGAAATGCAGTCCAGCATTAGGATCATTTACTGACAGGTTTTCTCTAACATGGATTTCAACACACATTTGATTAAATTCATTGATCAGAATTGGTGTTATTTATTCAGTGTCTGTGTCAATTGGCTGAGATTAGAAGCAAATAAAATCAGGGCTTATTTTTCCTAATGCTTTATACAATAAATATGACAGGTTTCAATAGTATGATATTCATTTCTTCTGTTGTACATTAAAATGGTTTGATGTTTGGTTTGATGTTTATTGTCTTTTAGAGTCTGATAGAAGAGCAGCATTCGCATCAGTACGAACGCACCGCTGGACAGTGTGTGAATGAACTGCAGCAAGCGCAGCTTCAGCTCGAGTCTCTGCAGAACCAGATCCACGAGAGCGAGACCAGCAACAAGGTGCATTACCCACGATTCCCCACAACCCACAAACTCTCATCACGTAACCTTAGTATAACTTATAATTAGACTAAGGCCTATATATATATACACACAATGGTGTGAAAAAGTGTTGGCCCCCTTCCTGATTTCTTTGCATGTTTGTCACACTTTAATGTTTCAGATCATCTAACAAATTTAAATATTACACAAAGATAATGCAAGTAAATACAAATTCATTTATTAAGGGAAAAAAGCTGTCCAAACCTACGTGGCCCTACGTGAAAAATTAATTGCCCCCTCCTGTTAAATCATGAAAGAACTGCAATTAAGCACATTATTTTAGAAAGCTGAGTTAAATTTCACTAGCCACACGCAAGCCTGATTACTGCCAGACCTGTTGAATCAAGAAATCATTTAAATAGAACCTGTCTGACAAAGTGACGCATGCTTAAAGAGCAACACATCAGCCACGATCTAAAGAAATTCAAGAACAGATAACCCCCCCCCCCGCCCCCAAAATCAAAACAGTGGACATGTATCAGTCTGGAAAGGATTATAAAGCCATTTCTAAGGCTTTGGGACTCCAGCGAACCACGGTCAGAGCCATTATCCACAAATGGAGAAAACTTGGAACAATGGTGAACCTTCCCAGGAGTTGCCGGCCAACCAAAATTACTCCAAGAGCACAACGACGACTCATCCAAGAGGTCATAAAAGAACCCAGAACAACATCTAAAGAACTGCAGGCCTCACTTGCCTCAATTAAGGTCAGTGTTCATGATTTAACAATAAGAAAGAGACTGGGCAAAAACGGCATCCATGGGAGAGTTCCAAGGCAAAAGACACTGCTGACCAAAAAGAACACAAAGGATCGTCTCACATTTGCCAAAAAATATCTTGATTATCCCCAAGACTTTTGGGCAAATATTCTGTGGACTAATGAGACAAAAGTTGAACTTTTTGGAAGGTGTGTGTCCCGTTACATCTGGCGTAAAACCAACACAGCATTTCATAAAAAGAACATCATACCAACAGTCAAACATGGTGGTGGTAGTGTGATGGTCTGGGGCTGCTTTGCAGCTTCAGGACCTGGACGACTTGCCATAATTGACGGAACCATGAATTCTGCACTCTATCAGAAAATCCTGAAGGAGAATATCCAGCCATCTGTTTGTGACCTCAAGCTGAAGCGAACTTGGGTTCTGCAGCAGGAAATGATCCCAAACACACCAGCAAGTCAACCTCTGAATGGCTCAAGAAAAACTAAATTAAGGTTTTGGAGTGGCCAAATAAAAAGTCCGGACTTAAATCCGGTTGAGATGCTTAAACAGTCCATTCATGCTCGAAAACCCTCCAATGTGGCTGAATTAAAACAATTCTGCAAAGAAGAGTGGGCCAGAGTTCCTCCACAGCGATGTGAAAGACTCATTGCCAGTTATCACAAACACTTGATTGCAGTTGTTGCTGCAAAGCGTGGCACAACCAGTTATTAGATTTAGGGGGCAATTAATTATTCACGTAGTGTCAGGCAGGTTTGGACAGCTTTTTTCCCTTAATAAAAAAATAATCATTTAAAAACTGCATTTTATATTTACTTGCATTATCTTTGAGTAATATTAAAATTAGTTTGATGATCTGAATCTTTTAAGTGTGACAAATATGCAAAAAATTTAAAAAAACAGATAGGGGGCCAACACTTTTTCACACCAATGTATATATTAGTGTTGTCAATCAATAAAAAAAAATAATCTATCCTTCTCTTTTTTTTGTAATTAATCACGATTAATCACATAATATATGTAATATTTATATTGTCATAATTTGACATTGAATCTCCAAATTAATGTAGAAACAACAAATATTATGGTATATTTTAAATGTGTTTAATAGCATATTTTTATTAAGTAGCCCATTATTAATGAAGGCCCGTATCATTGATAGCAATACTGCTACTGATGTCTCGATTAAATGTATTTTTCCCTTAATTTTAGCTGTTATTTATTGGCATTTAATGGTTTGAAAAATATAACAACTTTTAATTCAAGTGAACTTCACGTAAACTATAAATTGTATATAAACTATAAATAGAATATAGATACAGTTTTATTCAAGCTACAGAAGTTAATCAGTGAGCAGATCAGTGATTGATTTCTCTGTTTCTTTTGTTCTGGGATTTTCTATCTGTGACAGGCTGTTTTCATTTGTGTGTTTGTTTCTCGTGACTCAGGTGCTGCAGGAGAAACTGTGTGAGATGGAGTCAGAGCTCCGGTCCATCAGACAAGCTGCTCAGAACCAAGAGAGAACCATCCAGAACCTCACAGACAGCCTGAGAACTAAAGACACAGAGGTCATTATATACACACACCACAGAAGCCACAGATGTGACGTCTTGTGTATGTGAATGTTTCCTTCTCGTAAACCTCACCGAGTAATGCAGTCATCGTGTGGACGGCGAGCAGATTCACAAAAACCTTCCTGAGAAAGAAGTTGAGGAGTTTCTTAAGATTCTGCAATTCTTAAAATAATAATAATAATAAAAAAAAAAAAATTATATATATATATATATTCAATCGTTGATGAAATGACAGGCTTAACATGTTATGATATGAAAGAGCTGTTGGCGACGGAGCGATCTGTTTAGTTTAGCGTCTGTATCTGTGCGGGATAATGACGTAATTATGAAGTATAAAAAACGGTTACTTGTCGGAGTTGTTAATGAATTTTGAATTCAGCAAAAAGCCACACACACGTAATTATGACCGATCATCGTTTACATTATCAGACATTCACTGGTGTCACAGTACAGAGCTTGTGCTCATCCATAGTTATAGTGATGTAATATTTAGCTAGTGTTTGATTGGTGCTTTATAATTTTGAAAAAGCCCAGTGTGTGTGTGTGGGCTTTGTGTGGTGTGTGTGTGTGTAGACTCAGGAGCTGTACCGTGTGATTGAGGGCCAGAACAACACGCTGGCCACAATCACAGAGACCCACCAGCAGCAGCTGCAACACACACAGGTGAACACACACAACCACACAACAACACCCCCTCAACACCACACACACACACACACACACACACACGCACTCACACAATCACACACACACACACACAAAACACACTCACACACACACACACACCTCAAACACACACACACACACACAAATCACACACACACACCACTCACACACTCACAGCACACAACACACAGAACAATCACACACCACCACAACTCACACACTCAACAAACATCACTCAACAAAACACACACACACACTCACACAAAACAAACCACACTCACAATCACACACACACACAATTACACACACACACACACACACACAACACTCACTCATTCACTCACTCACACACTCACACACACAAACACACTCACTCACCAAATCTTACGCACTCACTCACTCATCACTCACACACCACACAATCACCAAACACACACTCACTCACTCAACACACACTAACTCACTCATCACTCACTCCCCACTCACACACCACACACGAACACACACACACTTCACCACACCACACACTCACTCAAACAACAACACATCAAGCACACTAACTCACTCACACAATCTCTAGCACACACACACACCAAATCACACACACACAATCACTCACCTCACACCACACACACACAAACACACAAACACACTCACACAAGCTCTCTCACAAACACACACACACACACAAACCTTTTTTTTCAAACCCCAAACGCACACAAACACACACACAGGTTTGTTTTTATGGATTATGGGGACTCTCCATAGGCGTAATGGTTTCTATACTGTACAGAACGTATATTCTATTGCCCTACACCAACACTACACCTAAACCTAACCCTCACAGGAAACTTTGTGCTATTTCAGATTTTCAATAACCTCCATTCTGTGTGATTTATAAGCGTTTTGAAAAGTGGGGACATGGGGTAATGTCCTGAAAAGTCACCTTCTCCTTGTAATACCTGTCATACCTTTGTCATTATACAAATTGATGTCCTCATTTGTCACAAAAACGCGCGCGCACACACACACACACACCACTCACTCATGCTGTACTGTATGAGCTGCAGGTGATGAGTGTTTCCCGCATGTCGTTTCTGTCTCTGTAGACTCCAGAGGGCGCTGTGAACTCCGGTTCGGTTCTGGGCTCTCAGAGTTCTCTGTTCTGGTGTCAGCTGGAGTTGAGGCGGATGTCAGCGCTGCTAACAGATGACTCGAGACGTCGGGAGATGAGACGCTGCTCGCTTTTTTTGTTTTTTTTGAGTTATTTTTTGACCGACTGCAGAACGAGCTGCAGGACGCGCTGCAGCACAGAGACGTTTCCCACAAACACAACCAGGTGTGACTCTCTGTGTGCCGCTTTACCTGCACGTTTAACCCAGCTAAACCTCACCGTTACAACCCATCTGTGGCGCTGCAGATGTGATAACGGGTTTTCCAGCACATCCAAGTGCTGCAGAAGTCATTGTTATTGGTATGTTTGTTCCTGTTTCACTTCCCACGGATGAGACGCTGCTTTCATGGGGAAAAGACACACTTGGCCGTTTGCTATTCTGAATAAGCATGTGACAGAAACATGATGACTTTTTTTACCCTGATGGCGGCAGTCTTTTTCTCTGTGAGCTCTGTGTGAGTGTAGATGGTTTTGTATTCATTTGTATTTGTTGTTTGGTCTTTTGTAGTAATACATACACATTCATATTTATTTCTAGAACAGCATGGGTTTCTCAGTGTGAAACCCTTATTGGTGATGTTTGTGAATAAAAACAAAATATGAATTGATATTATTATTTAATTTTTTATGTCATGGGTTTTTTTGGGAAGAGAAAGTATGTAATGTCACTACTGCATGATGGCCCTTAGTCCTGTAAATATAACGTCAACAGAGTTTTGGAGCAGCACCCAACAGTAGAATTCTATTCAATTCAGATTTATTTGTAAAGTGCTTTTCACAATACACATCGTTTCAAAGCAGCTTTGCAGAACATGCATGTGTCTACATTACAATTTAGCATGATCTGTTATCAGAAGTGTAATGTTCATTTCACAAATGAACAGTTCCAGGTAATAGAACCATACAGCTAGCTAACATGAATTAATTAATGTTAGGCAGAAGCTCATTAAAGCGATTATTATCATGATTACAATATGGAGAAATTTTGGCAGCTGTGCATGTTGAGTCAAGTTAGAAGATGAGACAATAATCTGTTGGAAATAATCATTATTTCTGTGATTCTGATTGGTGTGTGATGTTTATCTGTTGGCAGGAGCTGCGTGAGATGGTTGAGCAGCTGCGGTCTGAGCTGCAGGTCAAACTGTGTGAGCTGAGAGATTGTGAAGCCTCGACTCGCTCAGAAATCACTGACCGGGACAAAACCATCGCACAGCTACAGCAGAGCTTATGCCGCAGAGACGCGCTGCTGCAGGTCACACACTCCTCCACTGTGATGAAGACACTTACAGAACCTTTCTTATAACTTTAACAGTGTTTTCCCTTCAGGAGTATTCGGAGCTGCTGAATGATTCGCCCGACTGCAGCGGCCGCGTGGAGAGAGACACACTGCTGCACACACTGAGGACTCGCATCAGAGACAGAGACACTGCGCTGGAGGTGTGTGTCCTCGTGTGATCGATCCAGCATGCTGTCCTGTCTTGGTCTTGTAGCTCCACCCACAGTGAAATTCTATTGGTCTAAAGTCTGAGCCAAGTAGTTCTAATTAAAATAAAATATGTTCTGATTGACTGTGGTTTGGAATCATGGGAGCCTTTCGCTTTCAGTAAAGATGCTAAAATAAAGTCATTTTTACTCTGTTACAGTCCAACAGCCTCAGTGTTGCTGTATCATAGAGATCCACTCTTTACTAATTACTGGTGTCACGTGATAGTGATGCGATGAAACATCTGTCAGTCAGTGTTGGAGAAGAGTGTGTGTTTGTGCTCCAGACATGAATGATTCCTCAGATAATCATGCACCGTTTCCACCTGCTGGACCAGAAGACATGTGACAACATCCCACAGAAGCTCAATGAAAGAGGAACCCGAGCCACAATGACAGACCAGAAGATCACTAACTCTCTAGCCGATGCTGTAATCTTGGCATTGTGTGTTTCAGCGCTCAATCGATGAGAAGTTCCACTGTCTGGAGGAGAAGGACGGTGAAGTGTGTCAACTACAGCTGGTGCTCCGCGAGAAAGACCGAGACCTGGAGAGACTCCGCTGCGTCCTCAACAACAACAACGACACCATCACGGTGTGTGTCACCATCTGCTGTAGTGATCAGACTGTCTGTTTTTAAGCTATGACTGAAGTCTCTGTGTGTGGTGTGTTGTGTTGTGTGGTGGTGTGTTGTGGTGGGTGTGTTGTGTGTGGTGTCTGGTGGGTGTTGTGTGTTGTGTTGTGTGGTGGTGTGTTGTGGTGTCGGTGTGTGGTGTGTGCAGGGTTTGGATGCTCTGGTGCGCAGTAAGGATCTGGATCTGGAGAGAACACAGGAAAGCTGCCGGAAACTGGAGTGGATGAAACAGCAGAGCGATGAGAAACACACACTCGCTGTACAGGAGAGAGACGGCATCATTCATCAGCTGCAGACGGCGCTGCATTCACACAGCAGAGAGAGCGAGGTAACACACGCTAGGCTACTGTCACACCTTACAAAACATCAGATCAGCTCATAAACACAAGCAGCAGGTGCGCTGATGTTCACATGACTGCATTCGGCAGATGCTTTTATCCTAAACATTCAGGGTGTGTGTATTATCGGTTGCATTCAAAGCCACGCCGCTGCTTCCGTTACGCTGTACTGTTGGAGCTGCAGGAACACGAGTCTCAATCTCAGATCTGCTGTCAGACCTTGTCTGTTTTAAACCTTGTTTCCCGTGGACTGATATAAACATGCTCACAGACTTCTGAAGGTTTCGTAAAAGCAGCCAATCAGATTAGAGCTTGTGATTTCAGTGGCTCGTGGTATTTCTGAGACACTGACACACACACACCAAACACAAACATGCCCGGCCAGCTTTGAACACACACAGACATTCAGGCTGCTCGTGACTGTGTGTGTGTGTGTGTGTGTGTGTGTGTGTGCGTGAGTGTGACCAACCGTCAGTCTGTTCCTCTGTGTTTGCAGGAGCTCAGGTCAGTGTTGTTGGGAAAAGTGTCTGCCGCTGACGAGCTCCAGCAGCTGCAGTCTCACCTGTCGATGAAAGAGCGTCTGTTTCAGGAAGTGATGTCAGACCGCAGCCGGCAGGCGCAGGAACACCTCAGACAGATCACAGAGCTGCTCCACACCATCAGCACCAGAGATCAGGACATGAAGGTGCAGCTGATCATCTGTAACTCTTCTCTGTTTACTTGCTCATTTATTCCTCCTGGTTCACATGTTCTCTCCGCCGGTCTCAGGATTACGGCGAGAGGTTGGGCCGGGTTATTTCTGAGCGAGCGGGTCAGCTGCAGGAGTTGCGGAAGCAGCTGTCGTCACGGGAACAGGAGCTGAATGACAGGAACAGGGAGCGAGAGAGAGATGCTTCTGCGTCCAGAGAGCTGCAGAGACTTCAGGACGTTCTCAAGGAGAAAGACGCCTTCATGCAGGTCAAACACACACACTCTCTCAAATGTACCGTGGTAATGATGTTCTGTGTGTAAATGTACCGCGGTAATGATGTTCTGTGTGCAGGAGTTACTGCGGGGGCCGAGCGAAATGTTGAGCTCCACACCAGCAGCAGCACAGGGTGAGTTTCACCATGAAACATCCCACAGTAGATCAATTAAAATGATTGATTCTCCTCATTCTGTGTGTGTGTGTGTGTGTGTGTGTGTTTGTTTATGGTGAGCAGCTGCATGCTCGGACAGCTCGGGTGATCTGGATGTACAAGCCATCAGAGATGAGCTACAGCTGACCCTCAAGAAACACAGAGAGACTGAGGTAAAACACACACGCACGCACACTCATATACACACACATACACACACACACACACTCACTCACACACACACACACATCTAATAATGCAGATTTCAAATCATGCAAAATTGCACTTATCTAACCATGTTGTAACTGCACGATGGATTGGTGGAGTCACACACTACACAACTTTTCAATAGAAGCATCGCCGACCACTCTGCCTCATTTACAAACTATGTTTCACAACCAAACACACTTGAGAATTGAAATGGGAAATTACATAATATGCAAGAGAATGGTTTTATCCCTGTCAAAAATGGTAGCCCGCAAAAAGCTTGCAAGTTGTCTGTATACTGCTTTGCCGTGAAAAAAACAAGTATTGGAAGGAGAGAATGGTTGCTTGCTGATGTTCTATGACTCCTCCCCCTGAACTTGCCCTTGCCCTGTATTTGCTCTCTGATTGGCTGCAGGTCATGTCACACTGCAGGACTGAGTTGCTGACAGGTCCAGATATTTAGCATGACAAATATCTCACGCATCGGCGACACATCGGTGCTTCTCTCAGATCACGGCTTTGATAACACACACCCTAAATAACACACACAATTGTGAACGGCACCAATTGATTCCGATTAGGCGGTAGTCGCGATAGCCACAAAACACTATCAGCGAGTGTGAAAATCAGAGCTAAGCGTGCGGTGTGAACATGGCATCAGGATAATGACTCCATGGATATTTTTATACATTTTATGAATATACATTTTTCTAGTTATTCTCAACTCTAAAACAGTCAAATGTTTTTAGTCCTTATTCACTAAATCACAGTCAGCTTGCAAAGTCCTGGGGCTTTGAAATATCGCGGACAATGGGGGAATTAGGAGTCAAAAAGTTTGAGAAACTCTGAACTAAATGTTTTTCTGTCCTTGTGTGTGTATGTCTGTGTGTTTGTGTGTGTGGGGGGGTGCTTATGACTGTGTGTGGTGTGCCTGTGTGTGCGGGCTGTTATGTGGGTGTGTGGGTGCTTTGTTATCTGATATGTGTTGGTGATGTGCTGGTGTGTGTGTGTGTGTGTATGTGGTGTTCATGTGTGGTGTGTTGTGTGGTGCGCCTGTAATGTGTGGTGGGGGCGGTGGCCTGTGTGTGCGTGCGCCTGTATGTGTGTGTGTGTGTGTGCGCGCACGCCTGTATATGTGTGTGTGTGTGCTTATATTATCTGTATGTGTGTGTGTGTGTGTGTGCGTGCGTCAGTGTGTCCTGCAGCAGCTCGTGTCGGAGCAGCAGGTGCTGAATGAAGCTCTGAGAGCAGAGAAGAAGGTTTATCAGAAGCTCAGACACATCCAGTCTCAGGAGGGCAGGTCAGAACTCAAGCTCAGCTCATTCTCACACACACTGTGTTAAAGTCCATCACTCATGATGTCCATTTGTGTATGGGTGAATATGCTGTTGAATTTGTGCCATCTTCATTTAGGAACACATGAGTTAAAGGAGGAGTTCAGGAAAATTCTGTCATTTACTCGCCGTCGTGCCGCTCCAGATCTGTACGACTTCATTTCTTCTGTGGATCTCAAAAGAGCTACTGCAGATTTATGTATTCGTGCTGCAGTCTTAAGTGACCCGATGTATAGTTAAATAGTTGAAGGATTAAATATGATGTCCGGTTGAAACAGAAGTTTTAAAGTGCATGTGAACCCACCCAAGAACAGAGGTCTGTCTCACTCAAAATGACAAAAACTGTGCCAAATAGCAAAAACATCATAATAGTGATCCATATGATGCACTGTATTCAAAGTCTTCTGAACTTATGGAATGCTTTGTGTGAGGAACAGACTGAAAACATCCGTCTCTGCTGAAGCTTTCAAATCTCACACCTGCTGCATCACGAGTCACGCTGGAAGCAGTTACTTTTGATTAAAAACGGCTGTTTTTGTACTCCACAGAGGAAGGTAGGTCACCTATACGACGACACGAGGGCGAGTAAGTGTCTGAACCCTTCCTTTAAGAGCTGAAGTGCATTGAAAGCTGTGACTTCACACAGAATGAGTGGTTCTGTTCTGACCCGTCCGTGTCATTGGCAGTGCTGAGAAGACTAGCGCGCTGCACACAGAACTGGACTCGCTTCAGGTGCTGCGCCAACAGCTGGAAGAAGCCCTGAGGAGGAACTGTGAGACGGCGCTGGTGGACCGGGTCGACTGTGGAGGTGGGACACAGGATGCTAACTCTGAATGAACCCATAACCCATCGCTGAAACGCATAACAAGCCAGAACTGTGGTTGATTGTGTTTTATTCATTTATCCAGTGATGTTTGCCTGTCAGTGGTGTGTGTGTGTGTGTGTGTGTTGTTCTGTGTATTGTCTGCTTCATTCATGAATTTGAGTTCACACACTCAGGTCCAGAAACGCCTGTATGCTCCATTTGAAGTTCACAGCCACTCTTTCTGAGGCCAAACACATCAGAGCAAATGTAGAAATAGACTGTTGTCTTTGTGTGTGCTGGTTCATGTCAGAGGAGTGCAGTAGTTCAGCTTTGTAACTTTAAGCACTTCAAGCCTTTTTTTCTGTGACAAACTGTATGGGCCGATATTTTAGTGCCAAATGAGGCTGACTTTGCTGCATCGTTTAGCATGGTTTGTTCTTGTTTATTGAAATATGAAATTATTTAATGTACTTCAAACTGAAAAGAAATAAATGGAACCAGATTTCTTGGCCAGAATCTTTTGTATTTTATTTTTTTGTTTATTATCCGTTGAACAGTAAGAATCATTTTGAATTAGGATAATCGATTCCTCCAGGACGCTCATTATTAGACGATAAACTAAAGCTAATTTTCATTTGGCATGCAAACATTACAGGTGAGTATGTGAACTGGGATTTTCTACAGTAAAGATTCTTCAGTGTCATTTAATTTCCACTAATATTCAAATGTTTTTTTAAATCACTGCACAGTTTGATGTTAATTAACCAAACAGACTCATTCACACCTGCATGCAAGCGTTCATGCATCACGTCTGCATGGCTGTGACTTTGTGTGGTTTGATGACAGTATGCAGATTTAAAATCATCAGCTAAATTCAGAATATGAAACATCTCAAGAAACCACATCGGTCCTGTGCACTGTCTCATGATCAACACGCTCTTTCAGTTTCAGTTTAATCGTCACACTCATACGTCACAAGAGACACTTTGATCAAGCATAATTTCTTTGGACTCTGTGAGGGACGCAATATAATGTTTTACTTTAGTGGGTTGGGGGAAGCTCTCTTTCACAACTTATTGCGCTTAAACGGTCAAATGCACACAATTATGTCACAATGCACATTGTGTGGAGTATCACATAATCAGTCTGTTGTGTCGTACTGTAACCTATTGTGCGTTATGGAAGAAAGAAACACGATGCAGGTCACCATCAACCTATGTATTAATGTTAAAGGAAGGAGCAACAAAATGATAGAAAGTACAATGTGTTTTCCCCCAGCAGATACACAGGAGTGCAGGGGCAGAGGAAACCCCCAATCAGGTCTTAAAGGGACAGACACCCAGACCATTACATCTCCCCCCAGCAGAAAAAAAGCTGTCCTCAGCTGTAAATGACAGGCAGACGTCCTAACACAACTACCATACATGGTTGATGCTTAGATATAGCAGCTGACAAGTACAGGTATTTGCATCAACATCATCTTGGGAACATACATGTTGCCTGATTAGATAATAACATAGCCTCTAATATATAAAAAAATTAAAGAAAAGAAAGGAAACCAAATGTGAAAATAAAATACACTGGGCCGAATCACAAATACACCATTGGAACATACACAGCATTGTTGTACCCTCACAAACATGTATAGAGAGAAACACCATTATGAAAGTAACCAAGAACCGAAACTAACAGCAACATTTCAACACTTAAATCTATAGTTAACAATCAGGCCCCCTCACAGTAATATTAACACTCCCTTTTTTTAGTATGAAACTCATTTGTCCACTTAGTTGTCGACCAGTCTGTTGTGACTCTGGGATGAACTCTGGGCCTTAAATTGTAGTCACACCCCTGTACTGGGCTTTGTACTGGATCATCCAAAATACAAGATTCAGGAAAAGCATTATCATCCCTTGCGGTGCCTTGCACCATCGGGCAAAAGTCAACCGTTCCTGCCTGCCCATCATTAAGCAAGTCATCTTCCCTCTCAATGCAGGGTGATGGGTTCAGCTCCAAATCACCACCGACCATCATTTCCTGAACACCCAGACTGGAATCTCCAGCATCAGAACCACTCGGACCAGAAACTTGAATGGTATGCTCCTCAGCCATTTGCCAAGTGTGAAAGGGCTGTAGATTCACAACATGCACCACACCCAAATCCTGAGCACCATCAACACTAGCCAGCCTATAATTTACCTCAGATAGCCGCTGCATGATTCGGTAAGGGCCTCCATATAGTGGAGCTAACTTAGCAGCAAAGTTTGCTGCTGCATCGGACCTGGCGTTTTCAAGCGCACTAAGTCTCCAGGGGCATATTCAACTGGCCGTCGACGCAAATCGTAGTGATGCTTCTGTGTGCTTATCTCCCACGTAGGCTCTGATGGCGGACTCCAAAGTTCTGTTGTAGCGTTGGTTTGGGGGTGGTAAGCCGTAGTCGGCCTATGATCAGACCCCACAATCTCAACCACTTTATTGAACAACGCACTCACAAATGGAGCCCCTCTATCAGAAATAAGGTGCCTAGGAGCTCCATGTCATGCAAAAATGTCACCCACAAATTTGCTTGCGGGAACTTGTGCACTGGCTTCCCTGACAGCACTAGCCTCCACCCATTTACTGAAATAGTCAACAAAAACCAAGATGTACTGGTTTCCAGATGCAGTCCGTGGCAACGGCCCCACAAAATCAACCCCCACATACTCCCAGGGTTCATTGGCATGCACAGGGACCAACAAGCCCGCTGGTTTCCGTTGGTATGGTTTGGTGAGCTGGCAAACTGTGCAGGAAGATACATACGTGCGCACATCACCTCATTTTAGGCCAAAAAATCTCAGTCTAAGCCTGGCAAGAGTTTTGTTTTATACCAAGATGCCCTGCAGTAGGGTGATCATGATAATACTCTAGGATAGATCTCCGTATTGCCAATGGTGCCACTAACTTTAAATCTTTTCATGGGTGCATACCACACTGGACATTCACATCTTTGTAGTACAACAGTCCATCTTGCACCATGTAACGGCCCTCAAAATTATCATCATCCTCAATAGTCTCTGCATTCTCCAACTTACGAAGCAGCACACCAGTTTCGGAATCATCCAACTGAACCTGCCGTATTTGCTGCCTGTTCCCTAACTCAAGTAGTGGTTGGATACGCAAGTCCAGACCAGCTATAATGGCATAGTCAGGCAACACATCCAAAGGGCCACTACAATCAGGCAAGGGGTTACGGGACAGAGCATCAGGGACCCGATTTCCCACACCAGGTTTGTGCTTGATGCTGAAATCAAAATCTTGCAGCCGAAGACACCAGCGCGCCAACCGACCAGAGGGATTGGGCCTCGACATCAGCCATTGTAAACTACTCTGGTCCGTGTATACAGTGACATGCAGACCTTCAATGTAGGGTCAGAAGTGCTCAAGGGCCCATATCAACCCCAGACACTCCTTCTCTGGAGTTGAGTATGGTTTCTCAGCCTTATTCAGAGTTCGACTCGCGTACGCCACAACTATCTCTCGTCCTTCCTCATCTTGCTGCATTAGTGCTGCCCCCAGCCCTGCATCACATGCATCGGTGTGGATATAAAATGCCTTCCCAAAGTCAGGAAACCTCAAAACAGGTGAAGAGGTCAAACATGACTTTAAGTCATCCATTACCTTCTGACAAGAATCATCCCACACAAACGGTGTTGCATCTCGTGTCAGTGCACACAAAGGTTCTGCAAGCTTTGCATAATTCTTAATGAACCTACGATAGTAGCTGCTCAGTCCCAAAAATTGTCTCACCTGTTTGACACTCTTTGGGACGGCAAACTCAGTCACTGCCTGTACTTTGTCGATATCAGGCAAGATGTCACCAGGCGCCACTTTGTATCCCAGGAATTAAAATTCCTCCCGGCAAAACTGACACTTACCCATCTTCACAGTCAGGCCAGCCGTCCGTAAGCGGCTAAACACTTCACGTATGTCATCCAAGTGCTGTTCGAATGTCGGGGACACAATCACCATATCGTCAAGGTATACGGCACAACACTTGTATATCAGCCCAGCCAAAAAACAGGTGCATTGCATAAACCGAACGGCATGACTTTGAATTGGAAAAGGCCACAATGGGAAGTGAAGGCTGTCTTGGGACGTGAGCTCTCCTCAACACCCACTTGCCAATAACCCCTGGCAAGATCGATTGTGCTGCTGAAGTTTCCCCTTGACAAAAAGTCCAACGAGTCATCAATTCGAGGCATAGGATGACTATCTCGAACAGTGACGTTATTCAGAGCTTGATAGTCTACACAGAATCTCCATTCGCCTGACAACTTCGGCACAATAACCATAACGCAATAACGCCCATGGCCCCAACGCAGGCTCAATTATTCCCTCATCCAGCATTGTAGCTATCTGCTCCTCAATCAACTTTCTTTTTGCCGGTGAGGCACGGTAGGGGGGTAAATTGATAGATCTTGCAGAGCCAGTGTCAACTGAAATCTCAGCCAATGTAGTATGACCTAACTGGCTGCTAAACAAATCATCAAAACTCGTTAGCAACGCTCTAAGCTGCAGTCCCTCCTCGTCAGCCAAAGACGAGCCACTGATTAATAATTCCACCTTTGTTAGAGAGGTCTGTAGGCTGGTTAAAGTTGGCCCCTCAAACACACTATTTTGATCGTCCCAATCCGGACCCGCCGTACCATCCACATCCATGTTTCCGATGGTTATTGTTCTGCCAGGAACATGGATGCTGTTTGAGGCTCGAAGCATGAAATCCATCCCCAATATGATTGGGACTGTTAGGTTCGGCAGAACTACAAACCTATGAAAAAAACATTGTCCCTGAAACCAAAATGTCAGCCAGGTACTTCCCAAAGGTTCACACGTACCCGCATCAGCCAATCTGAGAGGGGAGAACATCCAAGGTGTGAGGTCATGGGCGGATGTCAATATATCAACCCTTATTGCGGACAATGAGGCACCCGTGTCTAAAGTGGCCATTATTTCGACATTCTTCAGCTTAACAGACACATGAAAAGGATTGTTCCAAAGGGAAGGTGACGACACATCTTACCATATGAACCATACTTGTCTATGACAAGCAAACACTTTTTGATATTCGAAATGCAGTCGAAATATCGATTAATAAGGATCTAAGGAAATCAAATGGCAGTTTTCCTCCGCCTTTGTCTACTATTCCGGAAAGCTTACGCCAGCTACCCTGTGCTTTTTCCAGGAGAAAGCGACGTCGGAGACGTGGAAAGCGAGGTGGTGTACTTATCAGATGGAAATCGTACCTGGCGTCTTTTGCTGTGCCCCATTCCTACCCCTCTGTTCGCCGATATGAGTTGGTCCGAGTTCGCTACTTTTCTTGGCGTTGCTTGGAGTCGTTGTACTGCTGGATTCGGCCTGTTGTAACTTCTTTCCACACAATTCCCCCTCCGGTACGTTTGCCTCGTTTGCACAGAGGTGGTGTGGATCTAATGAATCTTCGGCCGTTATGTCATGCATCACGGTCGGCTGGTGACCCGACTGTGGTCAGGATGGCTCTGGTTAACTCAAGATCATTAGTAAATAAGTCCTTTATATTGAACAACTTTTTTACTTCACGTGGTCTGGACTTTTTATTTGTAACTGAGACTTTGGCTAAATGTTGGGGATCTCAGCCCTTTTTCGGAACTTGTGCCACCGGAGTGTACATTTTTTTATTCTCCTCGGACTACTGGTCGAGGTGGAGGACTTGCATCATTTTTTTAAAGACATTTCGGCTGTCGGAGACTGCCGGCTGATGCATACTCCAGTTTTGAACTGCAATTGTTGCAAATTGATTTAACCAATCCTGTGCTTTGTGCGCTGGTGTACCGACCTCCCAAATTACATAAGGATTTTATTTATGAGTTTACTGAATTTTTAGGAGGAATCATGACAAAGTAGGACAGACTACTAATTCTTGGGGATTTTAATATTCATGTTTGTTGTCCTTCAAACTCTCTGGCTAAAGAATTCTTAAATCTTATTGACTCTTTTAATCTTGTTCAGTCGGTGTCTGGGCCAACACATGAACAAGGTCACACCCTAGATCTTGTTCTATCCCATGGTTTTACTGTATGCGATATTGAAATCTCTGATACTGGTTTTTATGATCACAAGTCTGTTGTGTTTGAAATTTCTCTACCTTGTTCTGTTGTTAAACCATGTGTGGCTGCACGCTGTCTCCGTACAGTGAATTCTGAAACTATTAATGATTTTTGCACTGCTTATAATGTTTTTTCTCCTCTAAATTTGGATTGTGTAAACTTATCTTCGCAATTATGTGCTGAAGAGTTACTTTCTCTGTTCAATTCTACATGTACCAATATTTTAGATTCTATTGCACCTTTGAAGGTTAAGCGTGCTAAACATAAATCAAAGCCTTGGCTAAATGAATACTCGTGCCCTCCGACAGATTTGTAGACGAGCGGAGCGCAAATGGAAGGAGGACAAGCTTCAAATTTCTTATGAGATTTTTAAGGATTCTCTAGCCAATTATCAGAAGTTTTTAAATAGAGCAAGGGCTAATTATTTCTCTGATATTATTGAAAAAAATCGGCACAAACCTAGAGTTTTGTTTAATACGTTAAATTCTGTTATTAATCCTCCTGCTCCTGATTGTCTTGATGCCTCTTTACAAACTTGTGAAAATGTTCTTAAATATTTTATTGAGAAGATTGAAGTTGCTAGATCATCTATCCAACTACCGGATTACGATCCATCAGCCCCATCTACATGCTCTGCTGTTTTTAATCAGTTTGAGCCTGTATCTTTTGCAACCTTGGGGGAGATCGTTGAACATTTGAAGCCTACAGTTTGCCATCAAGATATTATCCCCACTCACATTTTTAAACAAGCTTTTAGTGTTATTGGTCCGAGTATCATGGCAATAATTAATTGTTGCTTGGTCTCAGGCTCTGTTCCTGTCTATTTTAAACATGCAATAGTGCAGCCTCTTATTAAAAAAGCTAATTTGGATCCTATAGTTTGTTAAAATTTTAGACCGATTTCGAAACGTCCCTTTTTTTCAAAAGTGTTGGAGAAAGTAGTTTTCACTCAATTACAGCCCTTTTTAGAGAAAAATTCAGTACTCGAGGTTTTCCAATCAGGTTTTAGAACCTGTTCCTGGCAGGTGGTTTACATCTCGGGCATGAGTGCACTGTCACCCCTGGCAAATGACATGAATAACAGTACACAAGACCACGTGTCTCTTCATCAGTTACAACCCTAGCACCCCCACGGTGGCCCAAGGCAGCATGCACGTCGTGTACACGGAGCAGTAGGTCACCCACTGTGGAAATTTTGGCCCCATATAAAGCAACAGCATGTTTTTCTAGTGCATGTTTACAAATTACTTCAATTTGCTCTGCTTCAGGTGGAGGAGCCCTAAGCTTCCTGAATTCACACAACATGTGTGCCACAAACGTTGGAAGAGGTTCATCCCCTGATTGAAAGCGATCAAGAATGCCCCTCCAAATTTACTGCTGATTATCCGAAGGCAAGAAAACCTTCCGAAACAAATCTGCAAATTGATCCACCGTGACAATATGTGGCCGAAGTACCTGAAACCAGCGAGCAGGCTCACCTGCCAGAAAACGTTGGATCTCATTAAGAATCTGTGTATCTGTCATACCCATCTGAGCCCTGTAACCATTCACTGCAGCCAACCACTCCTCAGGATTGGTCCTGCCATGGTCATGGAACACGGGTGGCTCAAGCCTGGAATGACTAAGGAGAGAGGTCAATACTCTAGAAGTGCTACTTAAAATGGTGGCATCTGAAAGATGAAAATCCCCACCTGTAACACCAAGGAAGGATGTTGGCTGAGTACTGCCACAAGAAAACCCCACTTGGGGCTCTGCATTAAAACCGGGAACATGTTGATTATGAGCACTTACACCACTACACCCTGGAGGAGGCACTCCCATAGATACGTTCAGTCGGCCAGGTGTTGTCGTAAAAATGGGGTTCCCCCACTGTTTTGTGTGTTTTGCCGTATTCGTCAAAGGTTCAGATACAAATCGGTCAAGTATATCCTTCTGAAGGTTCAATGAATCATGAAGACAGTTTGCAAGCAGCTTCACCTCCTGTCTCAATGTACGCACCTGTTTTTCTAGGCTGGTCCGACGTGACTGAGGTTCATCGCAGGGCTCAGGCTCAACATGCATAATATCGTCACTGTCGGAAGTCTCTACTTTTTGCCATTTCCCCAACCCACTGTGCTTTCACAACAGTAAACACTGTAGTACCCAATTTGACAGTTAACAAAATTATCACTTTCCTTAAAGATCAGTTAGATTAGTCACTCAAACATATAGGTGCAAAAGCAACAATGTTTAGAAATTACACAGAATAAAACAAAAACTGCGTGTGTTTCCAGTCCTCACAAATTGAATTTCAATAGTCAATAGTCTCTTATACTTCCACAAAAATGTCCACAAAATCACCTTTCAGAGTTATGTACCTTCCAAATGGACAGTTTATGCAATTTATGTCCTCTTCTTCAGCTGATGAAAAAAACCGCAGCTTGCACATGCCCGTATCAGCAGAAAGGCAACATAAAGAAGTTTCTTCAAACTTGAAATCCACTCACGAACGATGTTCAAAGTCAATGAAAAATACAACAATCCAACCCAAACCGTAGTACCGCTGAAAGCACGCGAGCCAAGTCAGTCTCTATGGCGACAGAAGTCCATGCGATGAAGGGCAAATAACTTCTGCCGAATGCCATCAACTCGCTGTGAAATCTAGTCTGCACTGTCCAACTCCCGCGGAGAATCAACTTTTTAGTCCCAACTGAGGTGAAATAAGAAAACAAAGTTCCAGGTGCAAACAGTTTCCGCGGCGTCATCCACCAACGATCCGAGCAGGCCGATCACTATAATTACGCGACATATTCGCAAATAAACCAGGAATTTTGTTCGGGCACCACTTGCAACCTATTGTGCGTTATGGAAGAAAGAAACACACGATGCAGGTCACCATCAACCTATGTATTAATGTTAAAGGAAGGTGCAACAAAACGATAGAAAGTACAATGTGTTTTCCCCCAGCAGATACACACGAGTGCAGGGGCAGAGGAAACCCCCAATCAGGTCTTAAAGGGACAGACACCCAGACCATTACATCACGCAAACGTAAACCGTGCGGAGTAAATCAGGGCCCGTATTCACAAAATATCTTCAGGCTAAAAGTAGCTCATAACTCGCAGATTTAGGAGAAAATCTTAAAAATAATGGGCGTGTCAGTCCTAAATTTAGGACTCCTAAATTTTTGTTCTAAGAGTATTTCACAAAGCGTTTTAGCGCTAAAACTAGCTCCTAAATCTGTGAAAGGTTAGGAGTAGTAAAGAGGACTGCTAAGTCACTAAGACCAAATCTGAACTATCCCAAAATGGCTGTTGCCAGAAATCTACCTCAGAATATAAACATTTTAGAAACATTTGACGATAATGAGCTTTTAAAAAGGTATCAGCTTTGGTTTGGAGGTTATCCCAAATCCAATTTTTGATTTAGGTGCCCCCCCCAACCACCCCCCCCCCCCACCCCCCCCTTAATATTAGGCTATAGCTGTTCTCGCGTCCAGTTTGGTTTTCTTTTATGTTTGCATGTCTTACTATCAGCCATGATTATTCTACTCTGCTAATTAAAAGGCTGTTTATATGCATATTACCAAAATTTTATTAGTCGCAGAAAAAAAATTCCACATGAAGTGGCGAAATCACGCAGTCCGTGACGGACAGAACGTTAACGGCTGGTCTATGTGGAAATATAGTACATCAGGCAGGACATCCATATGCTCAACTAACATTCATCGACCTCAAATATGGCTTATCATCTGAAATATGTATGTAGTAGCAACTTTACATGGCAGCTCAATCTAATGTTAGCCTAGAAAAAAGTGCGCAGTTCACGTGTTTGTGCGGAGTGTGGAAGCTGAACAGTAGCACGCTTGGGCTACTGCATGACAGATGGAGGCGCCGGTGCGATCATTGGCTCTTAAAATACTTCGTCATTTTTGGTCATACAGATAAGAGTAATGCATCTTTTGTATCTGTAAAGACTCTACGTTTATTCATGTGCACTCAGAATAACAACGAAACGTTGCGCTTTTGTAAAATAATGAAAGCAAACAGGATGCGCTTTCTGCCGTCTCGGTCTCTGTGAACTTGAGCGCGTCACTTCGAAACTCTTTGTATGCTTGCCTTATTACAGACATAAAAAATATATCTATAGAGAGTGAAACTTTTAAATGAACCAATTCAAATAGAAAACAAATATTCTCAGATTATGTAATCCGTATGAAACATGCATACAGGCGCATACTGCGGAGATGACGAGTCAGTGTCGCCGACTTCATCTCTTAAACCGAAAACAGAGAGCACTAGTGTAACAATAATTTATTAAAACGTTAATGCAGTGTACTTGCTGTTTTTCCCTAACACATTCATAATTATTATATTTGCCGGTGCGCTGTGGCAAGCCTTTTTTGCGTGCGCTTGAGCGCTTATTAGGCTATGTAGGCAATTAAAGGCTCATTATTAGGATTCATATGGTTTATTAATAAAAGTGCGACTAATAGTCGACTAATGTTTAAAATGAAGGACTACTAGTCGACCAGAAAAAACACTTTTGTATTTTTATTATGAATCAGTTTATATGTAATTCATACAGTGGAGACTATACAGTATTTTATTTTTATATTAAGACATGTTAATTAAATCTAGTATACCTGAAATATAATTACTATTCATAGCTTTCAGTCACGTGAGCGGCTCGAAGACCTGGAGGGCAGAACATCCACAGAACTTCAGCACAAGCTGTCTTTTTCCATCTGTTTCACAGCCGCAAATATTTAGATCACCTCTCAAAAGGATAAAATAAATGCAGGTTTTGGCCATTTGCAATCCACATTAAGCACCCGCGGCAATATTTAAATCATTAAACAGTGCGACAAAACTGTGTAAAAACACTTAAAGTGCCTTAATATATTTAAAACAGTAATATTCTCTATATTAATGATGCACAGTTTACATAGGCAAGCATTAGGGCCGGAATATGAACACAATCCGCTTAATGGTTCAGTGTTTTCAATGGGAAAACATTTAACGGTGAAACTTTGCACATATTTTATATTCTGGCTTCATTTGCTTGCCTGTACAAAATATACATAATCAAGGTGTTTACTGAATTTCGCCTTTTAATATCTGTGTTTTACTATATTGCTACTTAAGTAAAAATAACTGTTTTGTCCTCCAGGTGGGCGTTCCCATACGGGTGTGACGTCACGTGAAAACTATCAATACCTAACCCTGTACCTGAAAACTTAGTTTATTTAGTTTGTAATTAATAAATTGCATTTGTCCTATTGTCTATATATTTTATTTTATTTACCAGTTTTTTCTATGCAAATGTTTTTAATTTTGTATTAATGAATTTTATTTATGTAGTAAGTAGTTTTTCTGTGTGTTTCAGGGCCTTTTTACAGATGACTGCTGTCACCTTAAATGGCATTTGTTTTATAATATTTGTTTGGCTGAAATGAGAAGACAAAAACAATAGATTTAAAAAGTCAGTGATTTTTTTCTTCAAGAAATATTAATCTGTCTACTGCAGTCAATTAAGAAAAGTAACACATAAAAAGTAAACTAGAATCTTAAATTATCCAAATAGAAGTGACTTTATAACACCGTCTCGGGGTCTTTGTCAAGTCACCTTTATTTGTATAGCGCTTTATACAATACTGATTATTATACAATATTTTGTAATGTTATTAATGTGAAACACTTCATCTATATTTATCTGTCTTGCATGATACTGTACAAATATTCCATTCATACAGTTAATCACATGATCAGCTTTATACACATCTGAAATACTATATTTCATTCCTGAAAGACAATATTTTAGAGTCTACATGACTCCAGTAATCCTTCAGTGTTACTGAATAAACTGCAGCAAATCTCTCGTGTCACAACATTCACAGACGAACTGAAGCAGCAGATTCCAGCTGAACATCCACATGGACGGGTTAGTTAGGGTTAGTGATGGTTTCATAATCTAGCAGTACTACAGTAATCTTTCTTTCTTTGCTGCTGTAGATTCAGGACTTTTATATAAACTCAGGTTATATAACCAGAATAACAGAGCAGAATGTGACTTTAAAAGGACAGTCCACCCAAAAAAGATAATTTGTCATCTACTCACCCTTTGTTATTTAAGTCTTTATGACTGATTTTCTTCTTTGGGACACAAAACAATATATTTAGAGAAATGTTGAGGTACAAATAACATTGAATTCCATTGACCTTCATCGTATGAAAAGAAAAAAAAGAGACAAAAATGATGTTTTGTGTTCCTCTAACGAAAGTCATACTGGTATGCAATGACAGAGTGAGTAAATGACAGCAGAATGTCTGTTTTTGCATGAACTAACCCTTTAACATTCACTATGGGAGTGAAGGAAAGGCAGCTGGACAGACAGATTCGGCTCTGGAGACACAGACAGAACGAGACAAGGACCGGACAACAGAGAAACAGACAGATGAAAGAAAGAGATGAATGAAGAGGAATCTTAGTGTCTGTCATGTTTCCTTCTAGAATCCAGCAGTGATGAAGATGAAGACGATCATGACAGCAGTGAAGAGTTCACGGACAGCATAGAGGACAACGACCTCAAACTGACAGCTCAGAGTTTGACCAGCGCACAGGTAAGAAGAAAACAGCTGTTAATGAGCAAACACTTTCATTCGGAGCTTTCTCTGTCAGTGCCATGTCTCCTAGAGTTCAGGGTTTGATCGTCCATCCATGATTCAGATATTTCAGTTATCAGACAGATGAAAGCCACACACCCTTCAGATATTATGATTTACTTAAAGACACTGTAGCATCAAAATATTTGTTTTGTGGCTTTTAATTCACATCTGTAGCTTAAAGCTTGTTTATCTCTAGTGCTAGCATACATGCTAAAATACAATGTCTTTAACTCACATACATATTTAAGCTGTAAAGCTTACTTTCTGAAACACAATGTTCTTTAGAAATGGGCTCTTCCCTTTGATATGTTCCACCTGACTTCCCGTGTCAACAGGAAATACAATCAACACACACTGGAAACAAAGCGCTGCTCACTGAGCCCTTTCATTGGGTCTTTAACATTTGTTTGTATTAGCGTAGCTCAGAGCTCACTGTGTTCTCCTGACAGAGAGCCGAGGAGTTCAGCAGACCGGGGAACGGGGCGCTGATGTCCCAGCATGCATCAGAGCAGAGAAACGAAGGCGAGACGGGCCGCTCCTCACTCTCTCACAGCAGGTACCAACAGCGGTGCAGATCACTTCTGTTTGATGGCTTCTTCCTGCTCTGCTGTGATTGTGTCGTTGCTCTCGTAGGAACGAGCCTGGATTAGCAGCAGATGAGGAGGAATCTGCGAGGTTGGAGAAGCGTGAAACAGACCGGCCAAACTCCCATGAGCCTCAGAGAGTTTACCGTACGTTCAGAGAGGAAGAGGAGGAAGAATATAATGATGAAGAGGAAGGGCAAGATGCCCGGGCCCGTCACGGCAAGCGTGGGCCCCCGAGAGTGGAGCTGCGGGAGGGGAGGAGGAAGAGGAGGTGCACCAGACCACATTCTCTGGACCTTGGAGCTCTGCTGTCACACAAACCTGCAGCCCATCTCAAAGTTCAGGTACTAAATCATGCCACATCGTCCACATAACTAGCACTGGTTAACCCTAACCTGGTTCATTTCAATACAGCAAAGTACAGATAGTAGTACTAAAAATGATCAGGCAAGAACATTGGTTTGTGAAGGATTCGGTGTGTTTATTTTATGATCAGGATGTAGAAATGGAGCAAGAGGTTGATGGCGACAGCGGCAGTCCGAGAGCAGGAAGAGGCGGAGCCATTGGGTTCTGGCAGCATGTGGAGGCGGGGCTTCGGGAGCAGGTGGAGCGTCTCCATAGCGACCTTGCCGTGAGTCGTCAGGAGAGCCGTGATCTGCAGGAGAGACTGATGGTGTCAGAGGCGACAGTGCAAGCGCAGGCCGAACAACTGAAAGACTACAGAGAGCTGCTGACCTCAGACCGAGGGCGCAACTGGAAGAGACTACATAAGCGTGCGTAAAGGAAGATGTGAGACACACACTCACACACACACACACACACTCACTCACACACACTCACACACACACACACACACACACACACACACACACACACTCACTCACACACACACACACACACACACACACACACTCACTCACACACACCACACACACACACACACACACACTTACTCACACACACTCTCACACACACACCACATTACCTCACACTCACCACACTACTAAGGGGGGGGGGGGGGGGTCCGTTCACCACACACCACCCGCACACACACTCACTCACACACACACGACACACACACACGAGCTCACTCACACACACCAAAACACACACACACACCCCACACACTTACCTCACGACTGCGCCTCTCACAGCACACACACACTTACTCACCCGCACACCTCCTTCACCATCACACACACACACACACACACTCACACACACACACACACACACACACACACACACACACACGTACTCACACACTTACTCACCCCCATCTTAACTCACCACTCCTCCACACACTCTCACACACACACACACACACTTACTCACACACTCACTCATAAACACACACACCCCTGCTGTTTGTGCTGACTGGTTTTGTCTTTGTCAGCCGACAGCGCCGTCCAGCAGGACAGTAAACAGGTGCAGGTGGATCTTCAGGATCTTGGATATGAGACGAGTGGCCGCAGTGAGAATGAAGCTGAGAGAGACGACGCCAGCAGCCCCGGTACACACACACCTGACACACACTATACCAAAGTCATGAATACACAAACTAGCGCTTATGTTTGCAAGCTTTCCTAATAGAATGCAAACCTTTTGAAAAGTTACACAGAAAAATGTGAAAGTGAGAATGACTTTTGCTTAAATGACAGCAGCACTGGAGCTACATGAACAAAAGCTTATTATCATGTTCATGAGAATCTTCTGTACACAACACATCTATATTTCTGATGCATTCTGGGATGCCAATGATGCTGTGCATCTCATTCACAAATGTTTTGCACTGAATGAACATTCACCATGTGCGCAGCTCACACGCATGTCATGTTCATCTGTCAGAGTTTGATGAGTTGGAGACGTGCATCTCTCTCTTGGATTCGGGGAGCAGATGCAGCGGTTGGTATTGCAACAGCAATGCTACGCAGACAGACAACCCGTCCTCGCTGAAGCGTTTGGTGCAGGACCTGCGCTCACAGCTCTCTCACTGCCACAAAGTGATCCGCGGCCTGCAGCTGCGAGTCCGTTCGCTCTCTTCGACCTCAGACTACGCCTCCAGCCTGGAGCGCACGCCACGCAAGGTAACGCGCCCCTGATGTCATTATTCATCTGTTACTAACACTGGAACCACCTCATTTACACACTCGCATCAGCTTGATCATATTATACTTTCATATGTTGCTCTAAAATACTTGACTGTGATTGTCCAGTCATTTTGTGATCAATAATCTGTAACGACACCAAACAGTATAGTGTTGGATTGTTGAAATCCTACACAGCTGTGCTGATTTCATGTCTCTCTAATCACTTCGCACTCTTACTTTGGTCTCTCCCTCAGATTATTAGTTCACGTTCATTCATGTATTCATTTGATAAAAAGTCTCAGGGACGGTCTTGTGATGATGAACTCTGTGAACCCATCAGGTGAACTGGGCGCTTCAGGTGAGTGCGGATCACAGCGGTCTGGACGAGGATGAGGGCTGGCAGTCCGACGGGCCGCTGAGACGCAGGCGGGGCAGCTGCAGAGTCTGGGACCCCGGTGGCGCTGCTGGAGACCCAGATCAAGAGCTCCAAGCAGAAGGGGAAGAGCGGCGCGGAGGGCGGGAAATGTGCCACCTGGCCTGGGTGAGGCACTTTCTGCTGTACAGATTGAGTCAAAGCTGCTTCACAGTAATAAACAGGAAGACAATCATGAATTCAAGGGGTCACACCTGAGAAATCAAATTTCCCTTGATCTTTTGACATATAACAGGCCAATGTACTATAAAAACATCCTGTAAGTTTCTAAACTCCAAACTTTCTGGTTAGTCTAAAAACAGCTTATATTTAAGACAGTCTGTTCAAACGACAAGCTGTGGAATGTACCACTTTATGACGTAATATTGTGGCTAAACCCCGCCTCCGCAGAAGATCATCAATGCCTGCTTCTACATCGCTGCCTGTTTAGCCCCGCCCACCAGTTCTACATCACTGTCTGTTTAGCCCCACCCACCTTTGCTACGTCACTGCCTGTTTAGCCCCCGCCCACCGATTCTACATCATTCTATGTTTAGCTCCGCCCACATATTCTACATCACTGTCTGTTTAGCCCCACCACCGATTCTACATCACCGCCTGTTTAGCCCCACCCACCGATTCAACATCACTGCCTGTTTAGCCCCACCCACCAATTCTACATCTACATCACATCCTGTTTAGCCCCGCCCACTGATTCTTCATCGCTGCCTGTTTAGCCCCGCCCAATGATTCTACATCGCTGCCTGTTTAGCCCTGCCCATCGATTCTACAGCACTGTCTGTTTATCCCCGCCCACCGATTCTACATCACCGCCTCTTTAGCCCCGCCCACCGATTCTACATCACCGCCTCTTTAGCCCCGCCCACCGATTCTACATCACTGCCTCTTTGGCCCCGCCCACCGATTCTACATCACTGTCTGTTTAGCCCCGTCCACCGATTCTACAGCACTACCTGTTTAGTCCTGCCCACCGATTCTACATCTCTGCCTGTTTAGCTCTGCCCACCGATTCTACATCACTGCCTCTTTAGCCCCGCCCACCGATTCTACATCAATGCCTGTTTAGCCCCACCCACTGATTATACATTGCTGCCTGTTTAGCCCCGCCCACAGATCCTACATCACTGCCTGTTTAGCCCCACCACCGATTCTACATCACTGCCTGTTTAGCGCCGCCCACCGATTCCACACCCCTGCCTGTTTAGCCCCGCCCACCGAATCTACATCACTGCCTCTTTAGCCCCGCCCACCGATTCTACATCACTGCCTCTTTAGCTCCGCCCACCGATTCTACATCACTGCCTCTTTAGCCCAGCCCACCGATTCTACATCACTGCCTCTTTAGCCCCGCCCACCGATTCTACATCACTGCCTGACATTAGAAGATCACAAGACACTGTGTAGTGTAAGTTGTGAAAAACAGTCTTTGAATTGCCTTGTGATCCTAACATATCTAGACTGGACACGTCAGGTGTAAACACGGGGTAAATTAGCAAAGAGCTGCAGATCGCATCAGTGTTTGTTTGCTTTACTTTGCTACGGATTCATTTTTAAACAAGACAGTATGCAGGCTTTTCAGAGAGACTGAGAGTAAAGGCTGATGCAGCGCAGAGTCTGACTAGAGCGGATCCGACAGTAATGTGTCACACAGAAGTGTGAGGGAACGTGCTTTCACCACTATTGCATTGTCTGTTCCAGACGGTTTGATATATACTGAGGATTCACACATTTTTAACCCAAACGACCCATGTTGTTTGCAGAGTACATCACAGCAGCGTCCATCTGTTATTTTAATAAGCGAAACTGTTATCCAATCACAGCAGTGGGCGTTTCCTGGAGTCTTGAATGAGCCCCGCCTATAAAAACAGAGCGTTCTGCAGAGAGGCTCAAAAACAGGAGAGAAAATAGCCTGTTACTTCTAAATTATGTTTTTTCACACTAACATTATAAGTGAACCTCAGACAACATTATAAAATAATAAAAAATGAAGGTCATGACCCCTTTAACACTGTGTCTTAAGAACTCATTTGACCCGCTAGCAGTTAGATGTAATCAGTCTCACATTTCATTCATTTTACAATATGAATAAAAAAAACTTATGACCAGTCTTGAAGAAAAAAATGAGATGATCCATGTAAGCCTCTCTAGCAGTTCTTCTTTCGTTGCAACTGCCACAGTTTCCGCTTTGGTTTCAGTTCAGTTCAACAGCTGTGCAAAGTCCATCAGTTATTAAATCCACTTTGGCTCTAAGCCGCTCTACAGATGACAGTCGTGTTGGTGATGCTCAGTGCTGATGTGTGTTTACGAGCACCTGTTGATAAGTTCTTCCTGGTCTTCTGTTGCTGCGCTGTATAAATCATCAGCCCGGGGTTTTCAGAGCAGATGCAGCAACAAACAGTGCAGGACTCGCAACATATATTTTTGTTTGGACAGGAAGTACAACACACTGATCCAGGCACAGGCACGAGAGCTGTCACACCTGCGGCAGAAGATGCGAGAGGGGCGGGGCATCAGCCACATCCTCACACAGCACCTGAGTGACACGACCAAAGCCTTCGAGGAGCTGCTGCGCGCCAACGACATCGATTACTACATGGGCCAAAGCTTCCGAGAGCAGCTTTCCCAGAGTTCCTCACTCGCTCAGAGAGTCAGCACCAAGATCAGTGGACGTGAGTGTGTGTGTGTGCACACACTCCTTACACACACACACACACACACATACAGTAAAGCATGTCAGCAGCTGCATGCAGTCGTTTGTTCAGGTGTATATAGTGCCGGTGTCATGTGACCTATAATAATATGTGCTGTATTAACAACAGCAGCAGAAGCTACAAATTGTGCAGTAAAAACCTTGTGATGACGGGGACGGTAACAGACTGAATTATTTAATCAGATCAAATACTCAAGTTTAAAAAAATTATTAAACAAATTAAATAAAAATAATAACCAGTTTTTCATTGACTTTTAAAAGATTATATTGATTGCATATTGACTACATTATCAGACAACAGCAATAATGAGGCATTGATTTCTTTATTTACTGTCTGTGTCTATAAATTTGCAGCCAAAGGCTGAAATATTTTTGTTCATGTGATCTCTGAAGGAAGGGTAGCAGACAGACATGATCGCTGCCAGTCACACGCACTGGTGTTTCTCATATAACTGCATATAGAAATAAAGCTTAAAGAGACACATGGGAAATATTCCTGTATGCTCCGCTTTCTCAGGCTGTGATCGGATTCTTTAAGTGTCTTCTGTGTGTAGATATCATACAGTCCTTCACTAAATGTTTTCTTTGGTTGTCAGGTGATCGTTCAGAGCAGCAAGATGCTAAAACGGGTCACGAGCTGCTAGCGCTGAGGTGAGTGTCTCCTCTGGAATATAATATGCATTAGTTCACTTCACTCTATTAATGACCGGTAATCATGTTCTTCAATAGGTTGAGTAAGGAGCTCCAACACAAAGATCAAATCATCGAGTCTCTGCACACCCAGTTACAGCAGCGTCCTGACATGCCCTGCAGCAGCCACGCCCCCTCTGAGACAACAGACCAATCAGATTGTGCCTCGTTTGTGTCCGACGAAAGAGGCTCCACCAATGAGGACGTGGACCTGTGCTCAGACATGGACGCAGCCAGTGAGTTTGCACAGGAGGAGTCCGAACCCAAAGACAGAGGTGCGAAAACCTCCGCACACACACACACTCACTCAATCACTCAATCACTCACACTCACACACACCTAATCACTCACACTCACTCACTCACACACACACACCCACACTCACTCACTCACTCACTCACACTCACACACCACTCATCTCATCTCACACACAATACTTACTCCGCACCACACCTCTCTCCTCACACACACACTCCCGTCTCTCCTTCACACCCACACACACTCTCGTCTCTCTCTTCCTCTTCCGACGGACGGACACACTCTCTCTCTCACACACACACACACTCTCTCTCTCTCACACACACACACACTCTCTCTCTCTCTCACACACACCTCTCTCTCTCACAACCACACACCACTCTCTCTCAGGTCTCCTCCACACACAACTCTCCTCTCTCTCACACCACTCTCTCTCCTCCTCTCTCTCCCACAACATCACACCCACTCACTCACTCCTCACTCACTACCCACACACACTCTCTCTCTCACACACATACTTACTCACTCACACACACACTCTCACTCACACACACCCACACGCTCTCTCTCACACACTCTCTCTCACTCACACACTCTCTCTCACTCACACACACACTCTCTCTCTCTCTCACACACACACACTCTCATCCTCTCTCTCTCACACACACCGTGCCACTTCTCTCTCTCACACAACACACTCTCTTCTCTCTCACACAACCGAAACACTCTCTCCTCTCACACCCAACACACTCTCTCTCGCTCACAACACACAACACTCTCCTCCTCGCATCTCACACACACACCCCACACTCTCTCTCTCACACACTCACACACTCACACACACAACACACACACACACTCTCTCTCTCTCACACACACACAACACTCGCTCGCTCTCACCAAACTCACACCACAGGTGGTGCGCACCACTCCCTCTCTCTCACCACACACACACACTCTCTCTCTCGTCTCACACTCACACACACACCATCACACACACACACATCACACACACACACACACCACACACACCCACACACACACACAACCTTCACACAGTCAATTTTTCTCTTTGGATCATCTTGTGCTGGAAAACATGATCCTCAGGTTTTATTCGTGTAGCATCAGTGCTGCTGCCATTAAAACAAGACAAAACAGAACAAACTTTTTGTGATTTTACAATTTTACAGTCAGCTTTTTTTTGATAATTTTTTCACTAGAGGTCTCAGGCTGTCGCTCCCAAACTTCACAGTGTGCGTTTTAACCTGAATGCTCCTGATGAAGGTCCTCATTACTGTCGTACTGCCGTAGTCCAGTGTCTCCCCCTACAGGACACAGGAGAGTGCGACAGGTAGACAGTATGTCATTGACACACATCTCTGCTCCGCCATCTGCAGGTGTGTTCACAGAACTCTTGTCCAGCTCACAGCTTCTGATCCAAACCCAGCAGATCAGTGCTCATTCTAACCCCATGACCTTTGCCCCCGTGACCTGCCCTGACCCTGACCGCAGGATCCTGACTGTCTCAGCACAGAGGAGGCCGCCCATAAGAAGTGAGCACACGGCATGTGTGTGGGATTGTGTTTGTCCATGACTGACTAACACACACTTTGTGCTGCGTGTAACTGACTACATTCCTACAAACCCATGAACAGACACAACCACATTTTTGTTAAGGAGAGTTGAGGACATATTTTAACATAATTTAATTCAGCTTAATTTTACATCACAAACTTTGATGTGCCATAATGTGAATGATCTGAAGTGACAGGTTATTGATATAGAGATTATCTCATGAAATAGGCGTAGGCAAAGTGACTGGACATAATTAATTTATTCCTATTTATTATTATTTATTTATGACCTGGCAAATTCTGGTGATATGAGCAGAAGTGAATCTTTTCACTTGATAGAAACCAATCGTTTAGAGACTTGTTTTGTTCTGAACTGAGCTTCTGCTTCATTCTTTTCCCAACAGCTTTCAGCGCCCCTCATTCGCTCTCCAGCTATCAGCTGACCGCGCACACGCCCCGTCCCATCGATCACACGCCTGTATCCCATCATACACGGGGAAACAGTTGGAGGCCCCCCCCCCCTCTGTGCAGACAGATGCATTGTGGGACATGGAGAATATGAATGTCAGGAGTGCCAATCGGAGGTTTTATGGATCCATCTCAATTACAGTCTGGCAACAGCCAATCGGTGGTGTGTGTGTGTGTGTGTGTGTTTGTGTGTGTGTGTGTGTGGTTGTGTGTGTGTGGGGGTGTGTGTGTTTGTGTGTGAGACTGTCCATCAGCAGGCTCAGTTAGCGGGGTTCAAAAAACACAAACTGACAAACACCGAGAACAAATGCACTCGTTTTTTTATTCATGTGTGCTTGCTGTAATTATGATGTGGTGTTACAGTGTATACTGATCGAGTATCATCGAGAGGGATCCATTCTGCGTCACGGCTGGAAGATTCTATCAGAAACCAACGAGAGATTGAGACAGCCGGGACGTCTGGCAACAGCCGCGAGATACACCGGTGTGGTGTTCGTTGTGAAGACAGTCGCAACAATTCAATATCCACACAATATAGCCACATTCATGCCATTGCTCTGTATTGGACCACAGACTCACATGACTGACTATTCAGAACAGAGCAGATTGCGAGTGTTCATTGATTTTATATTCCACAGTTTCAATAACCAATTGTTGTCACACTCAGGCCAATAATCTGTTCACTGTTGGATTGCTGAGCTGCTTTAATACAAAATACAGAGTTTAAATTGATCTGTGTGCTTGTTTACAAGATGTAGAACCATTCAAACATAAACCAGAGGCCTCCATGGCCTTGCGGTGTGGTGTGTTCTGTGTTGTGTGTGTGGTGTGTGTTTTACAGTGGCTTACCAACCACCTCTTTATCACGTCCATGATGCAGTCAGTCCACTGACCAATGCAGTCATAGCATTAAGGAGGAAAAATCTGGCACTACAGTCACTGTTACAGCCAGCATAGGTACCACACACCCACACTACTCACTCAGCTCAACACACACACATACATACTCACTCATCACACACAACACACACATCATACTCACTCATCACACCCATAAATACTCACTCACACACACACTCACATCACGCTCACTCCCAGACCGGTTTGTTTTTGTGAAAAGTGGGGGCTCTCCATAGGCTTAATGGTTTTTATACTGTAAATACCGTATATTCTATTGCCCTTTACCAACCCTACCCCTAAACCTACCCTCACAGGAGACTTTCTGCATTTTAAGATTTTCAAAAAAACTCATTCTGAATTATTTATAAGCCTTTTGAAAAGTGGGGACATGGGGTAATGTTCTGAAAAGTCACCTTCTCCTTATTGTCAAATTATACAAATCTGTATGTCTCATGGTCCAAAAGAAACATTGCGCGACATTGACATACTCACAACACACACACACACACACACACACTTACTCCCTCACCAACACACACTCACGTCCCACACACACCACTCACTCACACCACACACCCACCACACACACTTACGTCACTCCACACTCTCACACCCACCACTCTCTCACTCACCACACACACACCACCCCACTCCACACACCACCACACACACACACACTCTCACTCCTCACTCACAACACACTCACTCACTTCACTCACTCACTCCATCCCAACACACACCACACTCACACACACACACACACTCACTCACAATCTCACACTCACACACAGTCACGCTCACACACACTCACGCTCACACACGCACGCACGCACGCTCGCTCACACACACACTCACTCACACTTGACTGATTGCACAGACACTATTGGAATAAAGCTGAACTGAATCATCAATGAACTGACTTTAGCTGGAAAAATGACTCTTTGTTGTTGTCTTCTTGCATTATTGACAAACTATGTTCCTGTTTAACACTGTAAAGCTGCTTTGACACAATCAGTACTGTATAAAGCGCTATAGAAATAAAGGTGACCTGACCAGACTATTATAGTAACTCTGACGATATCAAATACGAGTGCAACAGGTAGACAGGTGAATGAATTGATGAATGGGTCACGCTTACTGTTGTGCCTCCAGGAACAGGGTTGTGAAACACTAGACTAGATAACCTATAGCAGCCGATGGAGAGCATTATAGTTTAGCTCTTCTTTTACTCAGCCCATCAATCTATAGACCACATAGACATCATTTGTGGACAACACTGGCAAATATAAGTGCAACAAATCACATGCATTTAATGCCTCTGCTAAAAGTGGATATGTATTTCAGCAAAATGTACACATTAATTCACATTAATCTTACAGTCTTGTGTATTTTCAAAATGATCATCACTGTGTGTAGGACCCTCGAGAGTTAATAATTTGACATTTGTTTGATGCAGACAGCAGTGAAGAGGCGGAGCAGCTCCGGGAGGCGGTACTTTCTGGGCGTGTCCGTCTGCAGCAGGCGGAGTTAGAGGCGGAGCAATGGAAGGAGGAGTTGAGGAGGCTGCAGACACACAACTGTGAACAAAGTCAACAAATCCAGCAGCTGCGACAGGACAGACAAAACAGTCAGGAGCACAACAACAGGTCAGAGAAACCATATGAACAGCTACAATTTCTGATCACTGTGATCTGTATCTTACTGATAAGTGTGACACATGAATGAAGGCTGAGTAACTGCTGATCTGTGTTCAGACTGCAGCACGAGGTGACTTTACTCCAGCAGCAGTTAGCAGAGAGCAGACAGCTGCTACACTCCCTACAGAGTGAACTACAGCTGTACGACCACGTGTGTGGCGTGAGAAAGAGCGCCGCTGCAGGTGAGACACCGCAAGCACACCGGAATGATCCACCCCACATCCAAAATAAAAAGATGCTGGCTTCGTTTATTTACCCTCATGTTGTTGCAAACCTATATGAGTCTCTTTTTTCTGTGAAACACAACAGATGTATGTAAAAGAGGCCCTTCGCTGCCGCTCGCTAGTCTGATTTGCTGCGGTGCAATATCTATCATCATGTGAAGTGTGAATATGTACATCGGTGATGTTGAATATTGAGCACTAACTGCAGAGGGCAAGATTATCAGCAACTGACAGTTTCCAGTTGCTCAAAACGAATCAGGTATTGATTTTGTCATCCAGTCGGTGCACTGAGGCTGTTGAAAGGCTTGCTCTCTGTCGGCCGCTGCTGTAGGGTTGGTGTGTGAGGTGCGCTGCCCGGCGGTGGAGCTGCGGGAGCTGCTGGTGGAGGTCCGGGCTCTAAGGGCCCAGCTAGAGTGCAGTGTTCAGGAGAACAGTGATCTACGAGCTCAGCTGCAGAAACACCTGGATCAGTCCATCGATCAGCGCCCGTCACCCATCATCCCGGCCAGTCCACTGCGGGACATGCTTTACCGCCGACAGCTTCTGCACGGTAACATTTTACACATGCTGATTTCACTTTGAGTGTCTTGTATGTGTCATTTAACAACTAGAAAACATGACGCTCGCGTGTGACGTGTTGGCATGTGCCCTGAGAAGTGCTTGAATATGTCAAGAATTACCTGCTGTTTGCCAGAAATTTGAATGAACGTGATGTTTTTGTAATGTACTAACTCCTCTGCCGTGCTCCACAGACCCGTCTCCTTCTCCTCCTGTCAGAGACGTGGGGCCCCTGTACTCGCCGTACTCCGAGATAGAGGAGAGCGCTGTGAACACTAACGGTGTGTGTCTTTGCTAACCGTGAACTGCTCATATCACTTTCATTATTATTGATATTTTTAATTTTCTGCTGTGAAAAGTGTGCATTGTGAAAAGTGCTATGTAAATATAACTTATATTAATAGGCATGGCTTTAATGAGAACCTGCGCTTGTTTGTGACGAGTTTTAGCAATTCTGGCAGCAGCTCCAGATAAACTTTCCAACTACCTCCTGGCAGAGGTGTAAAGTATTGGAGTAAATGTAATTAGTTACTGTACTTGAGTATCTTTTCGGGTACTTTGTAGTTGTTCTGAGTATCAAAGATGTTAGCAACTTTTACTCTTTACTCCACTACATTTCTGAACGAGTATCTGTACTCTTTACTCCACTACATTTCTGAACGAGTATCTGTACTCTTTACTCCACTACATTTCTGAACGAGTATCTGTACTCTTTACTCCACTACATTTGAAATGAGTGTTGCAGTTACACATTACATTTTGCATGGACCTAGCTTTTTCTGCGGCAGTTTATTTGTGCTACAAAAGACGTGATACTGCCTGCTACAGGTCACTGAAAGTACTGCATCTTGTGAGTTTTGCCCTTACTCAAACTCGTCAACAAGGCTACTTTATGTGAATGCGAGTTCCTCAGCAAGTATTTGTGAATCACAGGTGTTTTATATATGAGATGAGGACATGACTGCAGCCGGCAATGAGGCCCAAACCAGCACAGCCAGTGCAAGAAGGCTTCGGCTTTTTCATTTTACTTAACATTATTTTATTTATCATTATACTGAAGAGACCTTTTTGAAAGATATTATTTTTTGTTTGTTTGTTTTGTAATTTTGAGTTTAGAAAATAAACGTGATTGCTCTTCTCACAAATCAAATCTTTCTTGTTTTTGTTTCATGCTGTCTGTGCCTTGCCCTGGACTTTTATGTCACTTCCTGTCTCCCATGTGTTTGTAGTCAGTTTGTAGTCCGTAGTCTCCCCAGGTGTGTCTTATCTTGTTAAGCTTGTTAGCCCCCCTGTGTGAATATATAGCCTTAGTTTTTCTTTAGTTCCTTGTGAGTTGTTGAATGTAATGGTTGTCTGTTTGCCAGTCATTCTGTTCTTTGTTCCCTTTATTGTTTGTTGTAGTTTTTCCATGAAACACCAGCACATAGATCCTTGCCTCTGCCTGTTTTCCGCAGCTTCTCCACAACGTTACAGTTTATCACTGGCGTGTCTCTTTGACTTGTGCATCTTTGATCCTATATTTAGTATAAGTAAAATACTTAAGTACTGTTAAAATCAGATACTCTGAGACTTTTACTGGAGTTGTTTTGGAATTGGTGACTTGTAACGTGTAGTGGAGTAATTTTCACTGTAAGGTATCTGTGCTTTTACTCAAGTTAAGTTTTTAGGTACTCATTACACCTCTGCCTCCTGGAACCTGTTGAAGTACTGTACTTCTGGTTGAGAACTAGTTGTTAATGGTACTGTTTGAAAAATGTTCAAGTGCAGTAACTAGTTTGATGAGAAGAACTGAAAACCGTCTTTGCTTCAGACTCACTGGAGCCTCATGCGGATCTGGAAGGAGAAGCTCCAGACGGCTCGTTTGCGAATCGTAACGGGCGGCACGCCATCGGTCACATGGACGACTACAGCGCCCTGCAGCAGCAGGTGATGGAGGGCCGGGCGCTGGTGCAGCGGATGGAGGCGGCGCTGCGGTCGAGTCTCAGCTCTGCCCTGCTGGAGATCAGCGGAGGGAAGGTGATGCTCAGACGCGTGACAGATCAGAGCACTTGTGCAAACAGCAGTGGTGTCATGTGTTTCTCTCTTACAGGCTCTGGACTACAGCACAGTGAAGATGCTGCTCTCCGACACCAAGACCTTGCGTCAGATTCTGGACGAAGCCGTGTCTCTGCTCAAGATGTTCTGGCGGGCGGCGCCTCCGAGCAGCGACGGTCCCGCTCATCTCATTCAGAGGGTTCGAACCGCATTTATTGAGCCCTAAAAATCAAATGCAGTGTTAATGTGAATGAGCTGAGCTGAATGTGGCGCTGTTTCCTCTCAGGAGCAGTCGATGCGTGAGGAGATCCAGTCACTGCGTTTGCGGATCGCTGAACAGGAGGAGGTTCTGCAGGGAACAATCCAGCATTTGCGCTGCTCCAACCGAACCAAAGAAAGCATGGAGACCTTCATCGTCAACCAGCGTGAGTCCAGACAGCCTGTTGTCAAGTGTTATTTCACCGTTAATTCTCAGAAGCTGAAACTTGATTATGGCAAACATCGTAATCACAATTAGCTTAGATTTGTTTCAGTAGTTTGAGGTTTGTCAAAGTGAGTTTGGAGTTGTGGTTTTGTGTATTAGCAAAGGTGTTTTCGTCTAATGTCATCAGAGTCTGAGCTGTAAAGAACACGTCTGTCTTATAGTTTCCCGGACGCGAGATGTGCTGAAGAAAGCACGAGTGAATCTAGAGGTGAGTGTTGGTTTGATCTCAGAAAGGTTGTGTTCAGTGCTGTTTGTCTCGTGTTTGTCCCTCATCTTGAATCTCGACCTCCTTCTTTCTTTCCTCTATTTCTCTCATTTTCTCTGAGTGCTTCCAGAAGAATGAGCTCAGGATTTCCTCTCTAAGCTCCTCCTCTTCCTCTCTTTGCCATGGTAACGGTCTGGGTTGTGGCGTGTGTTTCAGCTCACGCTGCTTGTGTCGTCATTGCTTAAGCACTTCCTTCTGTGAGATCAGTCATGTGACATCAGGGGTCGCTTGAGTTACTCATGATTCGTCCAATCACACACAGGGACGAGATTTATCACACGTGCTGCATCATAAAACAACACTAGTGATGCACCGAAATTAATTTTTTCCTGAAACACAGAAACCAAAATTGTATTTATTTAATAATCAACACTCAAACTGAGTTGCATATAAACATAAATTGCACATAAGGCAGTTTTTATTGTGGTTCTTCTCCAATTCGTTGTTGAAATATCAACATTTAAACAGTGGCTGTATTAAACTTTTCATGACAGATTTATTCAAACGTACATTAAATAATGAAGACAACAGGTTAAGTGAAACTATAATGAATATGTAATACTGTGCATATATTTAACAAAATGCTTCTGTCTAGAGTTTTTTTTTTAGCTGACTATTGAGTTTACGTGTATAGAATGACTTTCCTGAGGTAAATATGGCGTTAATCCAGCACTAACGTCCACACGGTTATCCTGTTGTAGTGAAATAGAGACTGGAAAAGCGCTAATTAAACATCACCGTTTCGGTCAATGCTTTCCAGCACACAGAACTTGTTCAGCCGAATAAATGAATCATTTCGGTGCATCACTATAAACACTGCAGCATGTGCTAACAGACAAATCAACTGATCACACACAGAATATTATTTACAAATGATTCAAAAACATTACAAAATGTTTGAACTGACTCTGTGTGTGTGTGTGTGTGTGTGTGTGAGTATTAAATCAGACAATGCATCTCGCTTCCTGAGTGATTATGCTATCAGATTGATTTGGGTCATGTGGGCTCTTTCACTCTTCTGCAGGTAAAGTCTTCACAGGTGCGTCCGCAGGTTCTTCTGCTCGGGGTCGCGTGACCCCTGCGTCCTCTGCGATCGCTGTGGAAACAACCGGTCTGCAGCAACTGCAAGTGCGGTCAGGGAGGGACTTCAGCTTTCTGCCCCCCGTTAAACCAGCTGACAACCGGTCAACACCTCTAACTCACCCACCTCACCCTCGTTCTTTCTAAAAATCTTTCTAAAGGAAACATTTGACCTCTTTCCTTTAACAGTAGGCTGTTAAAATCCAGATGCCTATTGATTGCCTGTTTGTGAGAAGACATCTATCTTTTGCCACGAGAAAGAAAACACATTCTTTACTTTCTGAGAAATAAACAGACTGCCACAGAATTCCCTCGAGTATCTCAGGGATTTTTGGCAAAAACACTGGTCAGCACGCAAGCCGTTCTGAGCGCTGACCTCTGCTGACACGTGTCATGAGACAAAATGGCAACTAAAGCATGTGAAATAAGTTCATGTGCTTTCATCAAGGGTCATTGTGCCATATATTGAGCCACTGTTAGTATTAGTATGATTGCTGATATTGTCATCATTATCCAGTGCTACTGACTGAAATGGAATGCTGTGTTTAGTATTTGCATGATGCAGGTCGACAAAAATAAAGTACACTTGTTCTTTTGTGAGGTGAGGTTCACCAAACATGCCAAAGTTTGCATGGTTAATTTCTCTCATTTCTGCCTAAACTGTGCTGTTGATGTCGACTTCTGTATGTACACTGATTTCAAGTAACCCATATTTACTAGCACTATTTTAACAACCTTGTAGGAATTCTGTAGGAGTGCTTTGGGTGTCTTGGCAGTCGCTTATGCCAGAGATATACAAACTTAGCAAATAAATAGGTTTGTGATTTTCTGCATTTGCAAAAATGAATATAAAATTCAAGTTGTCATTGATTTGTGCAGTTATTCCTGTGCAGATATAATCAATGATAGTGTTGAAGATTTCTGAACTAGAGATGGCAAACTTTGGCGGGGATTAGTGGGACCAGAGCTGCTGATGTCACAATCAGAGATGTTTCTTTATTGCTTCTAGGTTTGTGCTGTATCATTTCTTTCTGAGCTGTACATAAATGCCTTCCTGTTGTTTTAATTGGGCGGTGTGGGTTAATCTAGTCAACATTTGCTATAGAATATGCAACTGTTTTAAAACACGGGTAGCTGTGCAATAGCCGTTTGATCATAATGTGAGACATCATATAGATGAACTTACTGGGTACATTACACCAGTTTATAAACTAGAAGTTGCCTAAAATATTGCAGAGTTGCCTTGCCTCAAATCTCTTGCATAGGATGAAAACATAAGCTTGTAAGTGAATGTTGCTTTGCCTTTGAACAGCCACGTAAGGGATTTCTCTTCAGAGAGAAATGCAATATCAATCGCTCCACAGTATTTAGCCTTCGTATCACTTTATTCAGAACCACAAATGAAGAGTAACTGAGGGATTGATGTGATGCAGTAATGTGTTGGATGAAAAACCAAAGCCAGAGGGGGAAAAAGACACTTGAATTCATGTAGAGAGAAAAATAAGCAGCATGTTGGTTCTGAAATCTGTATATGTATATAGTGCTTGAAGGCTCATTTGTTGCCATGGTTACTGATGTTATTGTGCAATATAAAAAAAAGATTGCCGGCACAAGAGCCAATCAATCTCTGTGTCTGAAGCTGATGAAAATGTGCCATGCATTATTACAGCTGCATTTGGAATTTAAACATGAATAAATAATAGAAATGCATTCATTTTCATTTTGTCTAACGTTGCATAGATGTAAAGTTTTGAAATGCGTAAAATAGTTTATGTACACAAAGAAACAGAATCACAATCTAGAATAGTTTGCTTTATTTTTGAAGCAAAACATCCATAATTTATAATGCATAGCTCAACAAATAATTTATCAGTACATATGATAAAAAGAAAAACAATCAAGTTAGTGGACTTTCCTTCAAAATAACCTGTCAAAGCATTTAAAGCTATGCTGTGGTGTTACCGTTATCCCATGAAACTCTTATTTTGGAGAATCTTTCCTTTGGAAAATCACACTTGCATCATATTAAAGTTACCATTAGTATCTTTGGAGTGACTACATCTTCAACGTCAATAAATATTAAACTCACAGCAAACAAATGAAAACCTCAAATATAATCTATACCATCATCATCGTTAAAAAATCCTGATGTGATCACAAATCACAATTCTGTTTCAGCATTTAATATTGATGACCAGAAATGGTAAAACCAACAAAACCAAACATTTCACACAACAAATATTTAATACAAACATCATATTATGGCCAAACATATGTGGATGCCCCATTCTTAATGAACAGGTCTGTCTATTCCAGGAATTCTAGTGAAAATGAATCTTTAGGTTACACATGCAATAACATTCTAGAGAATTCTGTGTTTCCAACATTGTCATGAACCCTTCACAAGCTCCTGAAAGAGACGTGTGTCCAGACACTGCTGCAGAACTAGACTGGCCTGAAAAATCCGACCTGAACACCATTGGAACAAGCCAGTTAAGCTCAGGTGTCCACATACCTTTGGCCAATACAGTGTTGAGCATAAAAGTAACATTTTTGACAGACGCAAAAATACATTCCTGCTTGATAAAATAAAGAGAAAGTGTTTGTGTCACCGTGAAACAGCTAAAGTGCTCGTCTGACCGCATCACGGGGAAATTCAAACCACATGCAGTAAAACTCCAGAAAACTCACACAGTTCAAAATCTGTTTGTGCCATTCTGATGCTGTTCCTTTTGATGAAGTCATAACGCAACTCTGCTCAAAGCACATCAATGCCCAGGTGAAAGTATTGAAGTGAATATTTCTGTTAGGAAGGTAAATACTAAATGTCACTGTGTTTGGCTGAAACTTCCTTTCGTTCTGAAAACAGACACAGTTTCTAAAATGAAGTTTGACACTACAAAAGCGTGCAATGAATCATTCCGTTCAAATGTTCATCTGTGTTAAACTCTAAACTTGAACTCACTTTTATTTATGAACACCTTGTGTCTGTAGCAGGTTTCAAATATATGAATCCTGTTTGACAACATTTTATAAACGCTTTGGACAGATAAAACTCTGGCTCTCAAGATTGTAATCGCGAAATGCTGCAGCTAAGACGTTTAGATGACATTGTATTGAATGTGTGATGACAGGACACACAAACACACACACGCGCACGCATACACGCATACACTCACACAAACACACACATACACACACACACACACACACACACACACGCACGCATACACGCAGACACTCACACAAACACACACACACACACACACACACACACACACAAACAGACAGACACTCACACACACACTACTGTTGAAGTCTCAAGCTGACAGATCTACTGCATGTATTAATGTGTTAATAGTGCAATCTGGACTATAGAGGATGAGGACAGCACACCATGCATCATCCACAGCTTATTAAATAGGTTTGTACAGAAGAGACGTCACATATTTCTTCTTATAACGATGAGTTGCGCTGAGAACCATCACACCATCCTGAGACAGAATACATTCGATCACAGTTATTTACCATTATATGAGAGCGTTTGTCAGCACACGGCTGCTTTAGAGGTGTTTAATGTACCTTGATGGAGAGCGCGTACAGATGATTGAGCATCACATGGTTGGGTTCTGGCAGCAGGGCAGGATCACACTGAAACACGCAAAACAGACTGCTAAAAGACTCAAGACTGATGTTTATGCATTTAAAAGAGCAAGCTGAAGGAACAAAATACGTTTTTTAAAAGTAGAGCTCATGGGTTCAATTCAATGAAATTGTTTATTGAACTGAACGGGCAGAGAAAGAATCTTGATAAAAATAAAAACAACCAAGTAAAGATCATTCATTTCTTGCTGAATGTTTAAAGCGTCATGAAACCGTGTTTTAGCACTGCTCATTCACATCTCAGATTTGAAAAAGACTCATGTAAAGCTGTACAAAAGGGGGAATGCAGAGGGCGGGAAAAGAGGAGACATCAACCCATAAAGCACTTATACAATTATACAGATTAATGAATATTAAAATGTGAGTGAAAAAATATAGTGTTGCTATCACAACAAAACTTCCACGCATCATATCATAAGATACCACAAGCAACTATCATGAACAAATGTTTTAATACATTGTTCTTTAAAAATGTGGTCTGCTTGACTACGCTCATAAAACCTTGAACCAGTCCAGATATTAACGTCACTGAGTGTTGTTGAACTCCTCGCGACTGCGTGTTGTGATAGAAATGTGTTGGTAGCAAGAAAACACAAACAACACTTCATATTAATGCACTGAAGAAACGCACACTTATGACCCATGTCTCTACAAAAACGAGGGTTCAAGACCGTCAAAGTAATACTTTGTCATGCATAATATAGTGCAGTGATTGGATGTTACGAATTCCTTCTCATGAATAATACAGAGAAAATCTTGGAAACTGATGTTTTCCAGTCAGTCCAGAGTCTGGCTGCACGAGTTTAACACACATTTTGTGAAGCAGCATTAACTTTTCTTTTCAAACCAGAAAAACAATGGTTCAGAAAAATGCAAAAATGATAAGTTTCCCCTTATTAATAAACCTAATTGGTGCTATTATTATTGTTTTAGCATCTGTTAACATCTCAAAAATATGGTTTGAGGTTTCATGACTCTTTAATTATGTACTGATACACTATTTTTATTACCATTACTGGCGCATGTTTTTGCCCGGACGCTTTGGCAATACTACTGTACATGTAACAGAGTCGTGGCAGTAAGACAGAGAGGATTCTCACCGATATGTTAGTGTCTTTGTTGAGAATGACTTGTAGGAGGTGAGGCGGCAGGATGGGGGGTGCTTTGAAGCGTTCCTCAGGCTTGAACATGTACACCTCCTGTCTGTACGGCCCAGGCGGAGAGCTGGACAGATCTACACACAACACTGCATCACATTAACACTGGCTTTTCTGCTGGATCATCCATGACAGCGATTGTACATCCACACATTTGTGTTCTGTTATTCTAACACTGACAGACGGCTCTTACCGGACGTATCAGAGCACTCGAGAGAGTCCACCTGCAGTGCATCAAACACCTCAAAATCTGATTTCTTCACATGGATCAGATTGTTAATGGTGCCCATCTGACTGGTGACAACCGGCTGAAGAGAAAACAGATGCATTTCAATTCAAAGGAACGATTTCAGCCAGCCATCATGTGACTCTTCGTTCTGTAAAGCACAACAGATTACGATGGTGATGCATGAGAGGTGAAAAACAGTCCTGCTGAACATCTCTAATGCTGAGAAAAGCATTATGGGTTTGAAGTGACATGAGGCTGAGGGAATGATGAAACTACAGTTTTTATTTAGGGTGAACAGATTAACCAGATCTGCTTCAGTTTCATTTTGTGCTCATTTAAAACCCTAACTGTTGTTTACTCAGACTGTGCTCGTGGTGTTCTCTGATTTAACTGTGTAGCTTTCAGCGGGTCACACATCTTTCAAACTCAAACACACCGTTTTATGATCACACACCAGCAGCACACAGCTTCAGAATCCTGACGCACCACACATGGTTTTCCTCTAACCCTCTTTTATTGTCTATTGCCCTCTTCTTAGAGCTGCTTTACAGCTGAATTTAATTTAGTTTGCATTATTGAAACACTAGTTTCCTGTTTAACACTGTAAAGCTGCTTTGACAATCTGTATTGTATAAAGCGCTATAGAAATAAAGCTGACTTGGCTTGACCGTTTCGTTATATCATAATACAGATCATACCTTCTCTTTCTGTTTCTTTCATTCACCCAACTTGAGTCTAATTAATTCCACTTTGTTCATTCTTGAAGTGAACTTCTGCCTGTATAGTGATGAGATTCAGTGTTTTAGACGGGTGCCCCTGAGCTTGAGCTTGAGCGTGTGAGAGCAGAATCAATCCTAACCACCACATCATGAGCTGCTTCTCGTCTGTGTGCAACAGACTGTACACTTACAACCTGCACTGACACCATGTTTGCTTGCCATTTGTCTACATAGTAGCAATACTTACAACAGCAAGCTATGTTCAAAAGTCACGTGACGGTTTAAATGTAGACCGTTGTGCAGATATAGTCACCTCAGAGGGGTCATGAAGCCACTGGCCATCAACAAAGAATTTGTACTGATGTTCACCTTCAGGCAGGTCCAAGATTGCTACAAAATCATTATGGCTCGAAAAAAACAGAAAAACATTTTCACAAACTTAATTCATGAAATAACAACGTGTGACCTTCTGTTCATTATGGTTTGCGCTGCAGAAAGACGAGCGCACAGATACCTTTTATTCATGGGGATCTTGCTGCTCCAGTTGTTGAAGGAGCCGGTGATGCAGACCTCCTTGCCTCCTCCGGCCCAGCGGATCACTGTGGGTCGAGCCTGCCGACCCGTCTTCACCATGTCCTCTAGATCCGGAGCCAAGTCCTTCTCGCCCGCGGCCTGCAGAACACAGCTGCTTTAGACTAGAATGATATGACAGCAAACTCTCCAGTAATTCACAGGCGGTCAGCTAATCATTCCTGAGGTCATTTATGAAACAAAGTCTTGATTACTGTTTACACATCAATAGTCTGTTTAACCGTCAGAGAGAGAGGCTGGAAGATGGTAATGATGACGATAAATAGTAGGGCTGGGTTTTGACACAAATTTCATGATTCTCAGGTCACAAGCTTTCGATTCGATTCAATATCGGTTATTTTGGATATATATCAGGTACAGTACGTGCCAAAGTTTCTCAAGGAAAAACTCTCAACTAATGCTGTAAAATATACACGAGTCAGCTGGCACTACATTACTATAATACTGAAGGTTAAAATCGTCTGATTTGTTAAAATTATACTTAATGAAGTTTTTAAAATAATAAAGTTACAATTACATATTTCAATTAGTTTAAAAAATATATATAAACATAATGGTGGCTGTCATAAAAACTTGATGGATTTATTCAAACATAAATTAAACATTGAAGAACAGTCAGATTTATAATGAATATGTTATATGGTGCATATATTTAGCAAAATGCCCCTCTCTACAGTTTATTTTTCTATCTGATTAATGAGTTTATGGTCACCGAATGTGTTTCTGGGGTAAATGTGACGTGGCATTGTTTATAAGTCGTTATATTGAGGTCTTTGCGCGGCTGAAACACTGATCGAGTGATTACACGAGACCGGAGACGGATTGTAAAGTTGTACTCTTTCTTTAACTTGCCTTCGGATGTTTAGTCATGTTTATTTTGTGCTGGAGCTGGTATTAATGTGGAGGAGATCTGATCAGCTCACGTCTGTTGATCTGAGGCGCTACAGCGATCTGTCACTCCACATTAAACAGCGCCAAAACGGCATTTATTGTTTGAATACTGCAATACAATGGACAGAATTTGAAATCTGAGACTTTGTTTCATATTAAGAGTACCAAAGCACAATGCTTACTGCGATTGATTGGATGGGAAGCGCTCTTAAACGTTCCGTCCATTAACTGAAAACAGACTAATCGATTCTCGGGATTTGAGAATCGTTATCGTTCCATAAAAATGAGAATTGATTAATATCGATATTTTTTACCCAGCCCTAATAAATAGATAATAAAGTATTGGCAAATTCATCAGATGCACATGAGCAGGTGAAGTCATGTGTTTTTACAACATTACTTTATTTTAAACGTCATCATGTGTTCTGTTCATACTTTAGACTCTGGCCCGTGTGTGTTGAATATATTGGGGTCGTCGGTGCTGTCCATCAGTTTGCTGGGCTCCAGGTCCCGGTCCCGGGGGGCTCCGCTGTCGGCCCGCTGCGGCTTCGCTCCGGGTCTATCTGCAGACACTCGATCGCTGGTGTTTCCCATGATGCAGCAGATTCCTCTACCCAGCCTTCACCACAGACACAAGCAAACATCAGGAGTGCGCTTTACTGATGCTACTGCAAACACTTCAACTGATGATCAGCCATTCAGAAAACTTCACAAGAACTTGCTCGCGTCTACAGAAGCACTGATGTGAAGGATTAACATTAAACTTGTGCTCACGAAAACACCCTCCATCAGACTCATGCTGATATTTAAAGAGGCATCAGTAAACTCAATATAAATATTATTAAAAGACAAAATTCTGATGCACAGTGCTGTTTACACTTTTAGGAACATTTATTACTTATAATCTTTCTACTTTCTACTCTTTAACTTTATATTTTGACACATTATTGTCAGTTTGTCAGCATGGCGCCTGTGCTCTGCGCTGCTTGAGATCGAGCACAGCTAGAGCTGCTGTGTTTCTAGAGACTCAGAGATAAAGAAACTCAGACACCGTCACTGCTGTGTGACCAAACACACCGCTGTTAAACGCTTACAAGACGAGTCTGTTTAGTTATATTCAGATGTTGTTTCTATATGTGACAAGTGTTTGCTAGCTGTTAGCATGCTGACTAATCGATCATTCACGTTCAGAAGAAACTATCATAACATGAACCGCATGTGTTAATAGTGCTTGCAGCAAAGTAAAAAGTGCGATCAGTATTTATTACCGCAGATGAATAACAATGAATATTATTTCCACCGCTGTGAAGGACTGCACTTTCTCTCTCTCTCTCTGGTTTTAATGGCGGGTCACAACCAGCTTGTTCCGGTGCATACCGCCACCTACTGTACCGGAGTGTGCCGCTTCTTCTTCTTGTACGATTTAATGGCGGTAGACAAGCCAACTTATGGTGTATTACCGCCACCAACTGAACTGGAGTGAATCATAACACGAAAGACAAAGAGGGGAAAGGAAGGAAAAAAAAACAGTGGAGGAGGGGGAGGGGGGTGGTTTATAATATGGACATTTAATTCTACATTCTATCCTGTATCTCAATAACTCAGAATTTCTCTAATATACTTGTCTGTCTGAGTCCACAATTTAAAAGATTTGATATAGTGAAATTAATTACTCCTATGTTTCTCAGTTTCTTAAATAACTCCTCTCTTTCTTTGGTATATACTGCACAATGTAGAAGTACAGGGACATGCAGACATTTTGAGGGGCAGGGGCTCAAGTGGAAAAAATGTCACTTCTCATATTTATTTACATTTTTTTTCTAAACAAAATGTTAAATATAGGCTATTAGAGGTGTGCAATATTGTATATCTCAATATTTTCTGGTATTTGATCGATAACAATAATTAGATGATATTGTGCAGAGTGTGTTATTGTGCTGATATCTTAAGGACTGCGGTGGACAGCTGACTCCTAAAGTTTTTGATATTCTTCATTTTCTGTGTGGTCAGTTCACAGCAGTGAGAGAAATTAATCTCTCCCAATCAGTCCATTAGAATAATAAGTCATGTGGGCTGTTACCAAGCAAAATAAATCAGTATTAAACTGAATCTTTGCAGTGCAGAGGAAACAAGAGCTGCTCTGAAGATGCGTTAGATGGCGTTTTACACACTGTTTAATGCAGGACAGGAATGTGTTTAACCTGCAGTTACACATGCATTCATACGGTTTCGATATTTTAAACATAAAACGTTGAATAATGATATTTGAAATAATAAAAAAAATGCAAAGATTCTTTAAATGTGAAATTAAAGCCGCCAGTAGGTGGCAGCAAGTCACTGTTAATAAGTGAGTCATTGCGATTGAACCGGATTATTTAAATGTTTGATTCATTCAGGAACGAATCACCGTCGTGTTGCTCAGAGACGCAAATCTAAATTATATTTGTTGGCGAAATAGAGCAAAAACAGTCAATATTGTGTCAAAACGTAAGTGTCGTAATACTAATTTCTTCTTTATTGAACTGCAGTATAAAATCAATATCACATTTGTAATCATGCGGCTTTTTGGTGGAAAAAACGTAAGTCTTCGAGTGATACTGATTAACTATATGAATATATAACATATACATTTCTGCCCCTTTATCTTGAATTTTGTGATCATTCTTAATGCATTTTAATAAACTGAATCATGTAGTGAAAGAACGCGCACTGGCCTAACCTACTAGACTTCCTATTGCCTTAGCTAAACTTTAAGTAACTTAGTAGCTCTCATGAGTCATGGATAGGATAATTAGCTGTAAATTCAAGGCACAGGTAGCTTAGTCTTTTGTTCATCAACACTCACCTCCACAGCAAGACAGACACAGCTGGAAAGAGAGGAGGGCTTCACTTCTGCAATCTGCGACTTTCTGCATGTCTGTGACTTGATGTGCAGCTGATCAAATGTGCGCTACACTGCTGTGGTGCGGAGGCGCAGAGGGAGAAAGGCATCAGAACTCGATACTCGACAGTCTCAACATTTCCTGACACGACCTGATATTTTGATATTTATTTTGTCCAGACAGCTGAGCGCAACAGACCACACACACACACACACACACCACACCCACACATATATTATTTATTATATATATATCGCTAAAACACTATATAATATAAAAAAAAGGCACTTTCTCTGGAGGAAGAAAAAGGGCAGGTGCTCAAGCCTCCTTTGATGTCTATGTGTGCACGTTCCTGTAGAAGTACATGCTCAATAGTCTCTGCTACACTACACGTAGTACATAATCCTGACTGATGTTTCGCTATTGTGAATAATGATTGATTTAAACCAGAATGTCCTATTCGAAGTTGAGTAATTATTATGTCTTCTTTTCTATTGTTAAATCATATTCTCCCTTTGCCAACTTGTTTTTGGATATTGTATAGGTGTCTGCCCTTTAAATCCTTGTCCCACATTTCCTGCCACTTTTTATTCATGTGTTCTTTAATTCTTCTTTTTATTTTTACTTTACTCAGTGGAATTTGTACCTCAACATTCTACTATTAGACTATTTAATTTCCTAATACTCCTACATGTGCAGGTACCCATAGGAACCTCAGGACTAAACCAGTTTCCTGAATCCTAAGCAGATTTATAAGTACTTCATAGATTAAATCCTTTCTTGATGTTGATTGTTCACTTATTAAAATATTTAAAGCTGACAAGGAATCTGTAAAAATGACTACCCTAGTAGGCTTAACTTCCTCCACCCACTGAATAGCTAATAAAATTGCTATTAGCTCTGTTGTAAAGACTGGTACATAATTAATGATCCTTTTCTGAATGTTGACTTGTAATCTTTGGATATACAAACCCAATTCCAAAAAAGTTGGGACACTGTACAAATTGTGAATAAAAAACAGGGATGGAATAATTTACAATTCTCATAAACGTATATTTTATTCACAATAGTATATAGATAACATATCAAATGTTGAAGTGAGACATTTTGAAATGTAATGCCAAATATTGGCTAATTTTGGATTTCATGAGAGCTACACATTCCAAAAAAGTTGGGACAGTTAGCAATAAGAGGCCGGAAAAGTTAATGTACATATAAGGAACAGCTGGAGGAACAATTTGCAACTTATTAGGTCAATTGGCAACATGATTGGGTATAAAAAGAGCCTCTCAGAGTGGCAGTGTCTCTCAGAAGTCAAGATGGGCAGAGGATCACCAATTCCCCCAATGCTGCGGCGAAAAATAGTGGCGCAATATCAGAAGGAGTTTCTCAGAGAAAAATTGCAAAGAGTTTGAAGTTATCATCATCTACCGTGCATAATATCATCCAAAGATTCAGAGAATCTGGAACAATTTCTGTGCGTAAGGGTCAAGGCCGGAAAGCCATACTGGATGCCTGTGATCTTCGGGTCCTTAGACGGCACTGCATCACATACATGAATGCTACTGTAATGGAAATCACAACATTGGCTCAGGAATACTTCCAGAAAACATTGTCGTGAACACAATTCACCGTGCCATTCGCCGTTGCCGGCTAAGACTCTATAGGTCAAAAAATAAGCCATATCTAATCATGATCCAGAAGCGCAGGCGTTTTCCCTGGGCCAAGGCTCATTTAAAATGGACTGTGGCAAATTGGAAAACTGTTCTGTGGTCAGACGAAATCAAAATTTGAAGTTCTTTTTGGAAAACTTGGGACGCCATGTCATCCGTACTAAAGAGGACAAGGACAACCCAAGATGTTATCAGCGCTCAGTTCAGAAGCCTGCATCTCTGATGGTATGGGGTTGCATGAGTGCGTGTGGCATGGGCAGCTTACACATCTGGAAAGGCACCATCAATGCTGAAAGGTGTATATACAAGTTCTAGAACAACATATGCTCCCATCCAGACGTTGTCTCTTTCAGGGAAGATCTTGCATTTTCCAACATGACAATGCCTGACCACATGTTGCATCAATTACAACATCATGGCTGCTTAGAAGGATCCGGGTACTGAAATGGCTAGCCTGCAGTCCAGATCTTTCACCCATAGAAAACATTTGGCGCATCATAAAGAGGAAGATGTGACAAAGAAGACCTAAGACAGTTGAGCAACTAGAAGCATGTATTAGACAAGAATGGGACAACATTCCTATTCCTAAACTTGAGCAACTTGTCTCCTCAGTCCCCAGACGTTTGCAGACTGTTATAAAAAGAAGAGGGGATGCCACACAGTGGTAAACATGGCCTTGTCCCAACTTTTTTGAGATGTGTTGATGCCATGAAATTTAAAATCAACTTATTTTTCCCTTTAAAATGATACATTTTCTCAGTTTAAACATTTGATGTGTCATCTATGTTGTATTCTGAATAAAATATTGAAATTTGAAACTTCCACATCACTGAATTCTGTTTTTATTCACAATTTGTACAGTGTCCCAACTTTTTTGGAATCGGGTTTGTATACAGCTGCAGCTGACTTCCCTGATGTAGGATCTTTAGAACCATCTGCGAAGATATGAAGCATTGAAGAGTAATTTTGATCTAGATATTGTTGAACAACAACCTCCTTAGATAATGTTTTCTCATTCTTAACCATATATTGTAGAGCATATATTGTGTATTGTATCTTGTAAAGGCATAGGAAGCAACCAAGGAGGAATATTCGGTATTACAACAGAGGGACTAACTGAGATTTCTGTAATACCCAAAATTGTAGCATCTCTAGTTGCTGTCCAACCAAAATGTTTTATTTTATTTGTCCCATATTCCCAGCAATCCTTCAATATGTCCTTTACTGGATGTAATTCTGAATGCCCTTTTACATTTATCCAATAATTCATAGTTAACTTCAATTTTCGTAAAGTTATAGGCATTTCTCCCACCTTATTAGGATTTAGATGCAGATCCATAAATTATGCATCCATAATCAATTGCTGACCAAGTCAGTGCACTATATATTCTTTGTAAAGATTTCCTACTAGCTCCCCATTCCATTCCTGTTAAACATTGTAATACATTATTACTTTTTTTGCTCTTATCTACTGTTATGTCTCTCTAATTATCTGGCGTCTAGGGTTTTTGGGAGGTAACACAAAACGTTTAATAAAAAGGATATTTAAGCTAAAACACTTTTCTCTGATATGGAGGTGCGGTGTGTGCAATTAAGAAGCAGGCAGAGACAAAACTGAATATGAATTTTGCATTTAGTAGAGAAATAAGTCAATATTACTGTAACAGATCGGCTAGGTTCCACCACCACCCAGTCACAACGATCCCTATCACCTAAATACTGAGCACCTGCACCTGTCACCAATCAAGCACCTAATCATCAGCCGGCATAAAAGCACATACCTCAGGCACCCTCATTGTCCGGTCTCGTGTACATGTAGAGGACTCAATGACTTTGCTACTGCTGCCATTTGAATACTTCCTGCATTACTTACCGCCTGTGTTCCTCCTAGTGTTTCATCGTCTCCAAGTGTCTCCTGTTCCTCCTAGTTCCCGGATCGCTGAGGTGTGTGCTCCTCCTGTGTGCATTCCAGCTCCTGTAAATACAAAGACTCTGATTATTCCATTCATCATATCCTTTGAACTGCTCTACGAACTATTCACTCACCATATCATCATCTGGATCCTACACCCGTACTCTCTGTGACCCATATAAACTTATTTGTATTTACTAACCTGTTGCGTCAATTCATGCTCCCATATAATACAAAACAAAGGGATGTAACGATTAACTGCGAGCCGGTTGAAAATTGATTTAAATATGTGACGATTCAAATCGGTTGAGATGCTAAACAAATCGCGATTCATTACGTGTTTTGTCGTTTATATGGAATGTATGTCTGATGGTAACTTACTGTCTTTTTCGATTTTTTTTTTCTTTTCATCTTGCCTCTGTATAATGCGTATTAAAGTAGTGTTCATAACTGCAGTGCTGCTTTGTTTACAGCGGTAACCAAGGAAACACTGTATCATTGCTGTTTATATGTGCAGCGCTGCTTTGTTTACAGCGGCAACCAAGGAAACACTATCATTGCTGTTTATAAGTGCAGCGCTGCTTTGTTTACAGCGGTAACCAAAGAAACGCTGTATCTGCTGTTCTAATGCATTCTCTGCTTTGTTTACAGACGTTAACCAGGAAAACACTGTTTCCATTGCTGTTTATATGTGCAGCCTGCTGTTTGTTACAGCGGTAAACCAAGGAAACACTGTATCATACTGTTTATATGTGCAGCGCTGTTTGTTTACCAGCGGTACCAGGAAACACTATCATTGCGTGTTTTAAGTGCAGCGCGGCTTTGTTTACAGCGGTAACCAAGGAAACACTATCAATCATTGCTGTTCATAATCGCAGGGCTGCTTTGTTTACAGCGTTAACCAAGGAAACACTGTATCATTGCTGTTTATATGTGCAGCGCTGCTTTGTTTACAGCGATAACCAAGGAAACACTATCATTGCTGTTTATAAGCGCAGCTCTGCTTTGTTTACAGTGGTAACCGAGGAAACGCTGTATCATTGCGGTTCATAAGCGCAGCGCTGCTTGTTTACAGCGGTAACCAAGGAAACACTGTATCTTGCTGTTCATAAGTGCAGCTCTGCTTTGTTTACAGCGGTAAGCAAGGAAACACTATCATTGCTGTACATAAGTGCGCGCTGCTTTGTTTACAGCGGTAACCAAGGAAACACTGTATCATTGCTGTTCTTAAGCGCAGCTCTGCTTTGTTTACAGCTGTAACCAAGGAAACACTATCATTGCTGTTTATAAGAGCAGCGCTGCTTTGTTTACAGCGGTAACCAAGGAAACACTATCATTGCTGTTTATAAGTGCAGTGCTGCTTTGTTTACAGCGGTAACCAAGGAAACACTGTATCATTGCTGTTTATATGTGCAGCGCTGCTTTGTTTACAGCAGAAACCAAGGAAACACTAGCTGGGGGGCGGTTTATAAGAGCACGCTGCTTTGTGTACAGTGGTAACCAAGGAAACACTAGCATTGCGGTGTATACGTGCGTGCTGCTTTGTTTACAGCGTACCAAGGAAACACGTATCCTTGTGTTTAATATGTTCAGCGCTCGCTGCTTTGTTTACCAGCGTAACCCAAGGAAACACTTGGTATCATGCTTTTTAGATTGTGCAGCGCTGCTTTGTGGTTACAGCGGTACCCAAGAACACTATCATTGCTGTTTAATAAGAGCAGCGCTGCTTTGTGACCAGCGGTAACCAAGGAACACTATCATTGCGTTTTATAATGCCGCGCTGCTTTGTTACAACGGGACCCAAGGAACCACTATCTTGCTGTTCAATACGTGCAGCGCTGCTTTGTTTAACAGCAGTACCACCAAGGCAAGCCTATCATTGCTGTTTATAATTGCAGCGATGCTTTGTTTACAGCGGTAACCGAGGAAACGCTTTATCATTGCTGTTCATAAGTGCAGCGCTGCTTTGTTTACAACGGTAACCAAGGAAAGGCTTTAAGCGCCACCTGCTGGCAGAGAGTGAATCTGCATCTTGTTCAGCTCGTCTGCTGTTTCTGTTTCATGCAGATATTTTTTATGTATAGTTTTACAAAACTGAAGTCAAACCATTCTGTTGTTGCTTCAAATTTCGAAATTATACAATCTAATTTAGATTAAAAACTGCTCATGTTGCTTGTATGCAGCATCTTTTTTTGGATCATGGTTAAAATGCAGTGGTTGCCTCTTAATTTTAAATGGAAAGAGCACATACAAAGCCTTATTTTGTTTATATGAATATATTTATTTTATTTGTGTTACTTGTTTTTTTTATTTGGGGCTTGTTTTAAAATTTCAAATTGTTTTTAGTTTGGTTATTTACATTTACATTATATTTAAATTTTGTTATTTAGCAAACACTTTTATTCAAAGTGACTAATAAATGAGGACAATAGAAACAATCAAAACCAACAAAAGAGCAAAATTTACAAGTGCTATATTTGTATATTATTATAGTGTTATATTTCAATTTCACCGGCAGAGCAGGGCGGCCGGGTGGTGACGGCAGAGCAGGAAGCCATGGTGTTGCAGAGACATGGACAGACCACTTGCCTGAGACAGAACAAGTAGAGAGTTATAGAGAAAGGTATAGCAAGAAAGTTTTACCTCCCCATCGTCATCGAACGCTACATCAGAGTCGAAGCCCTTCTCGATACGGGAGCCGACATTACTCTAATGTCTACCAAATTCCTCGAGGAAATCCAAGAAAGAACGAAGAGGGCTAACAGACCCCTCAAACTCCAAAGGTGCAAGCTGAACCTTCAAGCATATTCCCACATGGGCCTATAACTAAAACATATGGCCCCAATTCACCTGGGACCAATGGACCTCGTTCACCCAGTATACGTCTCACCACTCAACACGTATCCACTCATTGGAAAAGACCTGTTTAATCGCTTTGAACCCTTAATAGACTTCAAGCACCTAAAGATATGGACGCAAGTCCGCGAGCCTCTGCCCTTCCAGTCAGTAGACTCCAATGAGTCACAGTGTCAAGCCACAGACACCGCCGCCCATCCAAAATTGGACGTCGCCTCGGGATTTTGGACAATCTCTGTCCACCCTGATGACCAACAAAAGCTGGTACAAGGAAAGAGTTGTTACCTGTAGCAGAAGAACCGCTTCTCAACATTATTAACTCATCGTTGTCTTTAGGTTACGTCCCAAAACCATTCAAGTTGGTGGTTATTAAGCCTCTTATTAAGATACCACAACTAGATTCTAGTGAACTGGTAAATTACAGACCCATCTCAAATCTTCCTTTTATGTCTAAAATTTTAGAAACAATTGTGTCTGCTCAACTGTACTCCTTCCTGCAAAAAAACGATCTCTATGAAGTATTTCAGTCAGGTTTCAGGCCGCACCATTGCACAGAAACTGCACTTGTTGTACAAATGACTTGCTTCAGCCCAAGGCTGTATCTCATTGCTAGTTTTACTTGATGTTAGTGCTGCGTTCGACACTATAGTCATGACATCTATAGATCGATTACAAAACTATACAGGTATTCAAGGGCAGGCTTTAAGATGGTTTAGATCCTCCCGGTCCGATCGCTACCATTTTGTTCATTTAAATGGGGAGTCCTCTCAATTATCACCAGTAAAATATGGAGTGCCACAAGGATCTGTCCTAGGTCCTCTGCTATTTTCGATATACATGTTGCCCCTTGGTAATATTATTAGAAAATACAGGATTATTTTCACGTATTTTACTAACCTCTTTCAGAGCTGGCGGCGCACATAGACGCAGCGGCTTCTACGGCTCCAGCTAACGGTGTTACTTTCTGTGTAAATGTTTGTCGTAGTAACTGTAATTGAGGCTTCAGCTCAGTTAGTCTCTCTCACTGTTACAACCGTGAAACCCTTATGGCTCTGGGCTCCAAAAATAACGCTGGAATACCGGAATCAATAAGAGAATTACTACATGGTCTAGGATTACTAAGCGGACAAAAGCTCACCACGGTGTCGCGCGATCCAGCTATCCGGGGACGGAGGCACCGCAAGCGGTGCAAGAGAAACCGGAAGCGAGGCAAACGAGCCAGGGTCCGCTGGAGGCTAAAAGCTAATCATAGCCGACCAGCTCTCCCGTCAGTACTACTGGCTAATGTACGCTCTCTGAATAACAAAATGGACCACCTCAGACTCCAAATGACCACCCAGTCTGAAACAAAAAACTGCTGTGTGTTTATCTTTACGGAAACATGGCTGCAGAGCAACATTCCCAACACAACCATCCAGCTACATGGGCTAACATCGTTCCGTGCTGATAGGATCACTGAGACCTCTGGTAAGAGCCGATGTGGCGGACTCTGTGTTCATATAAACAATGACTGGTGTGTTAAAACCTTGGCAATCGCTACCCACTGCTCGCCGCAGATAGAGTTTTTGGTGGTGAAATGCCGGCCGTTCTATCTACCGTGGGAATTCACAGCTATTATCATAATAGCAGTGTACATCCCTCCCAGTGCTTAAGTTAGTACCAATGCTAACGAGGCGCTGCGCGAGCTTCACGACGCCATCAGTGAGCAACAAACGGCCCACCCTGATGGATTGTTCATTATTGCTGGGGATTTCAACCATGCGAACTTGAAAACTGTTGCACTAAAGTTTCACCAGCATGTCAACTTTGTGATAAGAGGAGACAATATGCTGGATTTATTTTACACAAACGTCCGTGACTCACACAAAGCCATCCCCAGCCCCCACCTGGGACTATCAGACCACCTCTGCGTGCTGCTCTTCCCAGCATACAGACCACTGCTAAAACACTCCAGGCCAGTAAGCAGGACCATCAAAGTCTGGACAGAAGGAGCCACTTCAGCCCTACAAGACTGCTTTGAGAGCACGGACTGGAACATGTTCAGGGAAGCTGCCACCTGTGACCAGCATGTCTGTTTGGAAGAATATACAAACTCTGTGACTGGATACATAGAGAAGTGCATTGAGGATGTCACTGTTGAAAAATCCATAATTATGCGTGCCAACCAGAAGCCGTGGCTAACAGCTGAGGTCCATGCCCTGCTCAGACAGAGGGATGCTGCCTTCAAACTGGGGGTGGAAGGACCTCTCAGATCAGCAAGAGCTCAGCTTTCCAAGGCCATCAGGAAAGCAAAACGCCAGTATGCACAGAAAATTAACAACCACTTCTGTGATACTAAGGATGCCAGACGCATGTGGCAGGGCATCCAGGTCCTGACAGATTATAAAATCACACCACATGCCAACAACAGTGACACCCACCTTCCTGACTTGTTGAATGATTTCTATGCACAGTTTGATGGTCTGAATGACACACAGGCACTTAAATCCATGCCCACTCCTGAGGAGCAGGTGCTCTGTCTGGCTTCAGCTGATGTAAGGAGGACGTTATTTAGAGTCAATCCACGGAAAGCTGCAGGCCCAGACAACATTCCAGGAAGAGTGCTCAGGGACTGTGCTGACCAGCTGGCAGATGTCTTCACTGACATGTTTAACATCTCCCTGAGCCAGGCTGTGGTCCCTGCGTGCTTCAAAAAGACCACCATCATCCCGGTGCCTAAGAAGTCAACGGTGACATGTCTCAATGATTATCGCCCTGTAGCACTGACTACCATCACAATGAAGTGCTTTGAACGTCTGGTCAAAAAACACATCCACTCCATTTTGCCCTCTTCACTAGACCCTCTACAATTTGCATATCGCCCCAACCGCTTAACAGATGATGCTATCTCCTACACACTGCACTCCGTCTTATCACATCTGGACACAAAAGACTCAGAATGCTGTTTATTGACTTTAGTTCAGTATTCAATACAATCATCCCACAGCAACTAGTGAGTAAACTCTCTCTACTGGGTCTCAACACGCCACTCTGCAACTGGATTCTAGACTTCCTGACAGACAGACCACCAAGTTTCTTGGTGTGCACATCTCTGACGACCTCACCTGGTCCATCAACACCAACTCCAACTCCACTGTGAAGGCGGCGCAACAACGTCTTCACTTCCTGCGGAAGCTGAAGAGAGCCAGCCTCCCACCACCCATCCTCACCACCTTCTACAGAGGAACTGTGGAGAGCGTCCTGGCCAGCTGCATCACTGTGTGGTTCGGAAACTAAAAAAACAGCAGAACGCAAGGCCCTCCAGCGCATAGTGAGGACAGCTGAGAGGATCATAGGGGTCTCCCTCCCCTCGATCCAGGACATCTATCAGGCACGCTGTGTATGCAGAGCCTCTGCCATTGTGAAAGATTCATTTCACCCCTCCCACCATCTGTTTGCCATCTGTTTGATCCTCTGCCATCAGGCAGAAGACTACGCAGCATCAGGACTCGAACGGCAAGGTTCTGCAACAGCTTTTTCCCCCAGGCTATCAGAATCCTGAATAAGCTGATACCACCCAGCATCCTACTCCCATCATAAACTGCCTTCCTACCCATGTCTACAGGAAAAAACAAAAAACAAAAAAAAAAAACACTCAAGTACACTTCTGCGGAACATCGCCACCTTGCACTTTCACTTAGCTGTGCACTATAGACACTCTTGCACAACTGCACAATGGTCAGTTTACATACATCCGCACTCAACACACCCAATGTGCAGTAAAGACACTCTGTGCAAATGTACATATTTAACATAATATCTGCTATGAGCCACCTTAATTGTGCGCAAGCACTTTATTCTTTAAACTCTAACATTTCTTACATTCCCACAATTTTCACATTTCTACCTCATTTAACACTTCTGCCTTGTTATATTTATTGTGCTTGTCATGTTTATTGCTCGTTATATTTAATGTGCTCTTATGTCTGATCCTTGTTGTCATGAACGTGTGTATACTTGTTTTGTCAGTGTCTTTGCACCTTGGTCCGTCAGAAACGACATTTCGTTCTTCTGTATACTGTGTATGTGGAAGAGTGACAATAAAGTTGAAGTTGAAGTTAGTTTCCACTGTTATGCTGATGATACTCAACTAAATATCTCAACAAGACCAGACGAAACTTCTAAATTGTCTAAGCTAATAGAGTGTGTTAAAAATTTGAAAGATTGGATGACCAATCATTTTTCTCCTATTAAATTCTGAGATATTACTTATTGGACCAAAAGACAGTAGACAGAATCTCTTGAACTACAATTTGCAACTAGGCGGGTGTACTGTTACTTCCTCTACAGTCAAAAATCTGGGTGTTATATTAGATAGCAACTTGTCTTTTGAAAATCATATTTCCCATGTTACAAAAACAGCATTCTTCCATCTTAGAAACATTACCAAGTTACGAAACATGATACCTGTTTCTGATGCATTCATGACCTCTAGATTGGACTATTGTAATTTGTAGATTGTAGCGTGGAACAGCAGCTATGCTAATTATGTCTGTATTTGTTTCTCTATTTTTGCCATGGGATTGACATCCCGTGGTAACTAGGATTTACACAAGCTGCAGTCTGGATCCAGAACACCTGAGAAGAGATGATGCAACCCCTCAGAGGACCTCAGATGATGCCAACCCTGAAACAACATACAGAACTACCAAATTTTGCTATAAGTTGATTGCATCATATAATAATCACTGTTAATAGTATTCATCGTCTGTTTTATTAAGTCTTAAATAGATTTTTCTATAAATTTCTGCCATACGTACATTAACTGACAGTCACCACTGATAAGCTACGACTAAGTATTGTAGAAAATTTGCTGTAAAGTTGCTTCGCAAACGATTTGTATCATGAAAAGCGCTATACAAATAAACTTGAATTGAATGGAATTATAATGCTATTTTAACTGACGCTGTAGAGAACTAAGGTAGCCAGTGCAGAGAATGTAAAATTGGGGGTAATATGATCATGTTTTTTTTGACCTGGTAAGGACTCTAGCAGCAGCATTTATGTAGCATGTAGCTTGTTTATTGAAGATGCAGGACAACCACCTAGTAGTGCATTGCAATAGTTACAAAGAAATAGAGAGACCATTGATAGACCATTGATAGATACAGTAACTGCCTCTCCTCGGCGCAAACACAGAAACAGACCACAGAAAAATCACAAACAGCCAGACCAGGTAAGGAAACTAGATGCACAGACTTCACCTATTAATAGGGGACAGGGGTCTCCTCGTACACCCGTGGGCAGGGGTGACTGGTCCTTTAATGAGGGGGAATTCCCACCATTGGGACCACCGGTCATCCTGCCCACTCCCAGTAGACCCCAGGCACCTTTAGAACAGAGAAAGCCCCGTAGGATCTTTAGAGTTATTGGTGAATGTAGAATAATCAGAGGAACCAGAAGAAGAGCTAGCCTCAGAAACAGAACCTCAACCTCCTAGAACGGAGGGAGAAGAAACAGTAGAAAACAGAGATGACACAAGAGAAACCAATGAGGTAGGCGTAGCACCACACAAACATACAACAATAAACCCACTGTAGAGGGAGTCGAGGTCTCACGACCATCTCTCACTAGGTTAGAGACCTCACCAACGATGTTTTCAGAGGAGTCTAATGAGGCTCAAGTTCTCTGATGAGCATTGCGTCATGTTCTGCATTAACTAGATTTTTGGAGGAAAATCTAGAAGATATCAGACAGAGGGGAGAAACTGTTAATGTAGAGAGAGATGCAGAAATTAACCGCATGTGGTAAAAGGTGCTCCCCGGAACGCCTGAGACCCCTAGTTCAGTGGGTAGGCCTAGCAAACACGTTTACACAACTAAGAAAAATCAATACTGGAGTAAATCTGAAGAAAAAATACGTTATCATCGGAGATTCTAACGTAGCAAAGATTTCGTCCTTTAGTTATGCTGAACTACAAATCGACTGCTTCCCAGGAGCAACATTCCAACATGCTGGTAATTTAATGGAGAAGGCCACCATTGCAATGGAGCCAGAAGTGCTCATTTTCTCCTTTGGGATGAATAATAGGTCACAAAGGTGCATTGGAACGACGATGAAGGAGATACAAAGAACATATAAAATGGCGCGTGGTCGCTTGCCACATACAGAATTGTACTTTCCAGTAATTAATTTCTCAGACAACCTTCCCTGGGAGGAACAAATATATTTAGACAAATTTAACGAATACATTCGAGACACATTCAACTTTATAGTGGAACTCCCAGTGGAACACTTCAAGGTGGAACGAGACTTAATTCACTGGACGCCAGAAATGGTGAAGGCGATCCAGGAACATTGGGTCAATAATTTAAACTCTCAGGGACCCTCAAGCCGATAAATGGCACAGATAAACTAATATAACATTCACAGATCACTGCAATATTCAGGAATAGACTGTTTTGACACCTTTTAATAAATCACGCAACTACATTGTTGTGAATCCTACATGCAAGGATATGTTTCATACTGCTAAAACTTACACTATAAGAATATGCAAAAAGAGTCATCCTTAAAAATGTAATATGCTCTTATCACATTAATGTATAAAGATACAAATAGGAACACAGCACCACAGATAGGGTTGGCTTACGGAACTACACATGCAAAAACACAAGCTGGATTCTCTGCATGAAAGAACCACAGCTGACAACCTTTTACATGTTTTATCGGTGAAACAGTACAAAAGCAGTATTCTGATATACAGTTAATATAATATTAAAGTTAAATAAAATATGTATACAATGTGTTGCGTCCTCCGGACATAAGTGTTTTTATTGTTTATTCTGATTGGTCAATGTGCAGAGATGTTCTATGCATTGTGCCGTTTCCCGTCTCTCTCTCCCTTTCACTCTGCAGGCAGTGTTGATTGGACGCAGCTGCAACTGATTACGTGGATGAGTGAGAGTGGTTAAAAGCTGAGAAAGAAGATGAGAAGAAAGGAGCACTGAGCCTGAGCTAGCGTGAGCATTGTACGCGAGTAGAGTGGCGTGAGAATGCATGTGGAGAGCGGCGTGCTGAGCTCTGCGGGGTTGGTTGTTGCCGTTACTGCCCACCGTCTCCTGCCCCAGAGATTCAATGCACCTTTGGTCTTGTGATAGGTGACGGGTTGCTGCCATTCTGAGTGAGAGTCTTTTGTTCCGGTGTTATTAATTTGTGTTTGTTTCAGAAGCCGTAGGGAGGAGGTTGCCTTTTACTTTATGATCCCTTGTTATCTCCTGTTTATTGACAGCTAGGGAGTAAGGGGAGAGTATTGTATTTTTGTTTGGGTTTTTGATTTTTTTTAGGTAAATTACTGTCTAATTAATGTTTTAGTTAGTTCTTCTTTTGTTTGTTATTTTGGCCTTGACCCCTCCTGAAGAGTCACGCTTCTTGTTATATGATACTTTGTGAATTAAAAGCTTATCATTTGATTTACTCTCGCTCCGTTGTGTTTCTGTGTGAGCTGGGACAGGAGAGGGGGCGGGTATTGTTGCTCAATTAGCTTTATTGTAAATTACTTGTTCGTTATCCCCAACCCTAGACTGGGGAGTACGTAACAATATTCTGTTATGTATATAAAATACTCAGTGTTATGAGAGTTTGCCCTTGGCCATAACTATTTGTTCTGGAACAAGTAATAGATTAATGAGACCAGAGACTGCCCGTTAGATTTATGCAAAACTGAATGGTTGCTGACACCCTGGAGCTCAAATCTCTGAATATGCTGAAGCATATTTTCAAGTAGGCCTTATCTGTATTGAAAAGCTGCATTTTTTTTTTGAAGTCTAAACAACTAAATTTTTGCCTAAACTTTTAAAACTACATTCCATGACCCAGGTTTCTGCATCCATGACACGCTCTGTGAGAAATACTGAAAGCATAGTGATTACAAACAGTGAAACGGTTCCTGTAGCGATATTGGTGAATATCTCATGGTTGGAAAGACCTCTCAGCCAATCAGATTCAAGGACTAGAAAGAGCTGTTGTGTGTATAAATATACAGTATATTTAATCTATCCTACCTTTTTATGCGAATTGTGTCTCTTTCCACATTCCAACTTCAACATAACTATAACCCTTGGTACAGTCACATCTGAGCTTACTAGAGTGCTTTTTAACCCATTGGAAAGTCATAAATAAATAAATCTTTCCATTTGAGATCCCAATCTGACTGCTTTCTGGAAACAGAAAACAGAACCATTTCTAAAATGAACGTTTATATCTGTGCTGTGATGCATCATGGGATGTGGGAGAAACCAAACTAGAGGATAAAATTTGTTGATTTAAAATTTAATTACTTGAACAATGCACTAATGGCTTTTAAATAATAATTTGTGGATTAATGCATGTACAGAAATTTTATAATCTTAATATATTTCCTTAACTGTTTCTTTAGCTTTTCATCACTCGATGCAGGCATGTTCTGAAGGAACTTAATTCTTATTTTATTCACAATGATCTGTGAATTTGAGGATTAATAGTTAATTGCTTTTTCAAGTGCTTCATTGTTGCTGGAATTGGGTGAGTAATGTCCAGAAATTCATCCACACAAAGTTTGTGTAGGTTTATTTGGTTCTGTGCAGTGCTGAATCATAATGGTTTAAAATGTGGATGCAGACCAAATGCAGTGATTGCAAAGCATTGCTGTGCATGTGATTAATCTGAGTAAAGCGCCATTTTGTTGTGCTTATTGTACAAACTGGATTCATAAGAGTAAATGTGTACTGATGTAAGTTATGCTATGGCATCATATGCAGACAGTGTCTTGTCATTTCAAATTGTTAACAGTCCCTGAAGTCTGGATTTTAAAAACATTTATGTAAAACATTCTATTCATGTGGTCCTGACATAACCTTGAGTGTAAAAGATGCTGTGTTTTCTGTCTTCTGGCCAAAGGCGTTCTTTCCATGAGAATCAACACCTGCCTAGGTAAGAGTCCTCCAAAGATTTGACTAAATCTCTCTTACAATATTTGCAGCATTGTGTGCAAATTGGTCACTTTACTTGGTCAACAGCTTACAACCCCTCTTTAAGCTCCGATATCAGATAGATGGGGCGCCCCAAACTTTGTGACAGAAAAGTTAGAGAACCGTCTAGCAATGTGCGTTTCAGTGATTGTTAATTCATGGATGCATTGATAACTGCTTGTTAATGTCAGTTTGCCTCTTACCGTATGTGTGAGTTTTAATTAAAACACTCCACATGTCTGTTGTGCATCTTGACTGTTGTCTGTTTGATACAATTTGTTAATTTAATGTTTTAATTTTGTTAATGTTTATATTTTTAATTAAAAAGAATTTTTTTGGGGGGGGGGGGGGGCAAATAATAACATGAGGTAGTGTATGTGTGTTGCTGACCAAGGATGTTGAGAGGAATTTTTTTCTTTTTTAATGATTTATGTGCTAATCTCTATGCTTAACGGAAAATTCAGGTTTTGGCGGGAAAAGTGTATTCATGAGACAACGCTTCCGCCAAACCCAGAATTTTCTGGGTTTCTGTGTTTTCACTGCTATAAACTAGGGGGTGCTATTACGCATCTCCTGAATGAGTATAGGAAAGTGCAATCAAAACAGTGAGGAAGACGCAGAAGAAGGGAAGACGCAGAAATGAGTGATCTCATATGTAAGCATATGCATATGAAAAATAATGCGATCATCAACCCTAACCGCATATAAATAAAAGCGGCCTAATGTTACAAAGTGAAATGTCGATCCAGGAAAAGGTCTGGACTGTTCAAGCTTTGGGGGTGCTGATGGAAGCCATCTACTGAATCTTTGCTTTGATAATATTTGATAATATTGATAATTTCTCCGCTTTTTGCTCAATGTTGCTTTTTTTATGAAACCTACCCACATTCAAATGTTGATAAAAAACAATGCTTGAAGCTAGAATAAAACTGATTTATTTTGTTTGAAAGTAGAGGGTCTGATATTTATTTTGATGTATTGCATATTCAAATATTCATACAACAAAATATACTGGAGGCCATCAAATTTAGTGAAAATCATCAAAATCGCTGGCGGTGGCTGGCAACTTTTTAAAATAAATGCTGAGTGGGGAAAGAGTTAAATTTAAGTAATACTATGGGTAATGTCTCTTTGTTGCCTCACCCACTGTTTTTTCATCTGTATGTCAATTTCAGAGTCCCAAAGCTGATTTTATTCCAGCCGTAACCACACTCTGTCCTCTGGTCAAATCAAGGACTCCGTCAAGCCTAACCTGAGCAAAGCAGCACTTTCCTCTCAACCAAAATCAGTTCCATTTAAAATGAGTATCTGTAGAGAAACTGGTTTGCTTTTTTTTTTCTTTTCTAGGCTTGATTGGGTTTATGGGGTGCAGTCTAACATGTTAATGCTTCGTTGATAAAAAAATGCATTATTTTTCAGTTAATTGACCTTTATTCCACACCGCTCTGTCCCTTCTCTAAACATGCTGATAATTTCCTGCTTTTATGAAGCCCCGTACTTAGAAATAGGCGATGGGCTCTGAATGGTTAGCTAGCCCAGTGTGTTGTGATTGGCTAAACCGCCTCTAGTGCGTGTCTAAACATCCCGCCCCTCACCTCAGCGGCATGTTAACAGTTGTACTGTAAACAATGGCGTCATTAATATAATTAATATTAATGTCTTTACTTAATCTCCAGCAATATCGTTGACATGATTTCAAAGATACTATTTAAACTGAACCGAGCTGGATGATGACATCACTGAATTCAATGATGAACTGCCTTTAACTGGAAAAATTAGTGTTTACTATTGTCATTTTGCATTATAGACACACTATTTTCCTAATTAATGCTGTTCAGTTGCTTTGACACGTTAAAAACGCTATATAAATAAAGGTGACTTGACGGACTTATACAGTTTGAGCCCGAGTGAGAAGCAGAGGATATTATTGAAGAGGATCGTGCAGAACCTGTGCAAGCATGGCTTTAATGGTAGGCCTATGTTTTTTGTTTGTTGTTGTCTCATACTTCTAGATATGCTGTTATTTGTAAATGCTACTGCTTATGTTAGCTTTTAATATACGGTTTTATCCTGATTAAAGCTTTAATACAGTATGGCAACTGCACAAGCGTCTATGTTTAATGCTTCTCATAGCTATGTGAAAATAAGTGTATAATTGGAACAGTTCATTGTTGGAGCTGAGCTGAATGAGAGAGAGAGATACAGAGCATGTGCAGAGCAGGGGGACGCGAGGAACAGTAATAAGAACCGCTGCTTTAGAACATTGATTTTAAACTTGTGAATCCATTAGAATCATTAGAAGACAGAATCGCGATTCATATCTGAATATATTTTTACGTGCACCTCTAGTTTTCTCTTCCTCTTCTCTAAAGTAGCGCAGCATGGCCTCGCCCCCTTTGTTGCATGTTCCCGGGGGCGGGGTTTGTTTGGGTTTGTGACATCACGAACCCGGGAAGTAACTTGTTGTAGTCCCTAACAGCCATTTTTGTAGGCATTAAACTGCCAGACTTTTAAAGACTATATCACCATTTGCATTGAATTTTCAACTTCGTAACTTTGCAGATATTGTTTATGATCAAACAGCAACCTTACACACTAACTAACATTAAAAAAGTAAAATCGCAATCAACCACCCCTTTAATGATTGAGGGTTTCAGTTTCATGGACGTACAAAATGTTAACTTGATGTTTTATTTGTAATTTCATCCTAAAGGTAATCTAGACATCTTATAGAGTTCTTTTTTTTTTTTCTTTACCTCCGCTCCTTGACGGAAGCCCCACTCATTCTTGACTTCGTCAATGCTACAGAATTCCATGGTCTTTTTCTCATTTAATTATAAATGGATCACGTCAGCTCACAGATGGCTCTGATTTCCTCAAACAGCTCATGGTGTTCCTCTCACACCTCTAGATACATCAGCTTATCATTTTAATTGTGGTGTTCCAGTAAGCTGCTGATGGTGTTTTCTCCTGAAGAATCAACAGCTGCTGAGGGGAGTCCTCCTGTGATTCTTAATATTCATAACACTGTGTATATTGCTTTATTTACCGTCAAACTAGGTCAAAGACAAACCTGGGTTCCCTGCAACATGTACAATGTGCATATTGTATTTTTTGTTTTTCTTAAACAGCTTTATGGTGATACAGTATACTGCATGTATAGATACCTTTGATCAAACAAAGTTTGTGTCTCCGAGTAGCAGAACAGGGAAACAGCAATCCATTGCGGCTTGGGCTCAGATCAGATAGACGGGGCCCCACCGAACTCTGTACAGTTATAGGGATAGTTGGCCATGGGTGCTTTGGATTAAACATTATCAAGCGGTTCAAATGTTTGAGACCAGTATGTTTCAGTGTTTTCAAAGGAGCTTCACATTGTCTTTTGATGGTGTCCCTTTATGTTAGGGTTAGCTTTTTTCCCATTTTTTTTTAACCGTTCCCCTATGGATTTTCTGTTTCCTCTGCCCTCAACCCACATTTGTGTATAGCGGTTTGGCACCTCCAGGCTCCCAGAGCTGAAGCTGCTCCCAGCTCATCTTTGGCTTGAGACCTTGATTCTACCAGAGAACATGACGACTACACTTTCTTCTAGACCACACACCAAACAAGTATATTTGCTTTCCCTAGCATCTTGAAATATAATGAATTTGTATTTAAACTGCTATTTTTGAATTTTCATGCATTTTAATATCCTGAGTTTAATACATTGAGTTGAATGTTTTATCTTTTACATTGATGATGTGAGGCTTACTCGGTTAAATACTGAAGATTTCCAAGCTCTTCTAGTCTCATTTGTGTTTGGCCATTGGAAATGTGGAGAATATTGCTTTAGTTTATGTCATGTATAGAGTAGGATTCCACCAGACGCTGATGCCCTATACTCTCACACAAGTTCACCCTGAACAGGTTTTCTTACCTTAAAGGGGTCCTATCATGCTCTTTTACAATGTCTTGAATTTGTTTTGGGGGTGTTACTAGAACAGGTCCCTCTACTAGGTTTTAAAAAAAAACACATTATTTTTAACATATTTTACATTATTACAACACCTCTCTCCCCAGTCTGGCATGAATGACTCAAATAGTTCCTGTATCAAATGAAGGCTCGCCTCCTGAAATACGAAATGTGCTGGGGCAGTGGTTTTGTGATTGGCACCACTCGGCGCCTGGTCGGGAAATGTCATGCTCTTACCATAGCCGCCTGCGATCTTCAGTGTAAATATTGCGTAAAAATTAAATCAATTTAGAGTGCGATTTAAACCCGGATGATTGTAACCACTCTAAGTTCGTCTGCCTTGGGGAAACTAGTGCGTCTCCGACATAGTGGTAATAACACTCGTTGCCTTCTCTAGTGCAGCTCAACCAGGTTTTGTCCCATTCGTCGATATTTGTGATATCACAAATCCCGAAAAATATGCATTGTAGTCCAAACGAGTCATTCATTGTAGTTTTTGAAAAGTGATTTCTGTTAAATAAAATCTCTTTTTGAATTGGACTTTGAGCTTTGCAACATTGCAGATGTTTTTATGCTCAAACAGCAACATTACAAACTAAAAAGTTTAAGTTGAAAAAGCATAATAGGACCCCTTTAATTACCTGGATATATGCTCTGAGAATCTTTTTATGGGGTTTACATTTTCACCCCAATGCCAGTGGTTCCCCATCCTGGTCCTGAAGGCACACCAACACTACACATTTTGCATGTCTCCTTTCTCTGATACACCAATTTCAGGTCTTGAAGTCTGTACTAATGAGCTGAATCAGGTGTGTTTAAGGAGACATGCAAAATGTGCAGTGTTGGGGTGCCTCTAGTACCAGGGTTGGGAACCACTGTCTCATGCTATGTCTTACAGGTGAGGTGGGCAGCTTTGGTTGGTTGGATATGCTCCTGTCCTGTTCCTTAATGGCAGCTCGTTTGTATTCATTAAGGATTATGTAGGTGAGTCCTGCAGTTGTCTTTCTCCAGAATGAAGCTCTCTTAGGCTTGTTTGCTTTTGAAATTATGAGATTTCTTCAGTGAACTTCTGAATTAATCTCAACTTTGCCTCTTGCGCTGAATTTGTGTATATTGTCTTTAATGGGTTGAGCCATATTCTCCAGCAACAATGTTGGGGATTGTGGCCATCCTTCCATCCTTCAATTCATCATTATCTACCAGTGTTAGGTTTACTGTTAGGTCAGGAGTAGAATAGAAAGGCCGGTGCAGATACAAAACCACAAACTCAAATATCAGAGAGATCGGGGCGCCCCGAACATTGTGATGAGACAAATTAGGTGGAGAAATGCCTTAATGTGCACACTACAGGTTTAGGGATGGCTGATCGTTGGTGTGTTAACTTTAATAAATAACTTTAACAAAACTAACCAGTTAAACCGTTTGAGATTTGTACACAAAGGCTTTCCACATTTCTGCTGTGCTGCTTTCTTTTGTTTTACTTTTTGATTTTTAAAGTGATCAGGGATTTGAGTAGGTTTGTTCTGTTATAGTATGTTTGTTAATTTGCAAGTTGGCATTCTTTGTGTTTTTCATTTGATTTCCTTTTTAAACATTTTTTTGCAAAGTTTTTGAATTTGAACATTTGAAAACATGATTTTCCACTTAAAGTCACTAATTTGTTTGTTTTGTAAACCACTTTTGTTTTAATCTTTGCTCCTTTGAAATGACACTTCCTATAAGTTATGTTTTATTTTTTATTAAATGTTTTGATGCAACCCATTTGAGGAATGGCATTTGTCCGTTTATGCTTTCTTTAGTTCCGTGTTTCTTGATGCGTTTGCAGGTTTTCATAGTGCTTTTATTTCTTTTATTCCCTCTTTTATTGCAACTGTTTTATTTTGCAGCATGGTGTAGTTTGTGTCCCCCACCCACCCCCCATGTTCTTTGCTTTTGTATTTATTATTTTTTATGTTATTTCTGTTAGGGGAAATCTCTTGGTCTTTGTCCTTTGTTTATGGCCGTCCCTTGTATAAATGTCCTCTTACATTTGGTGAGGTCTTACTGCAGTATAAAAATTGACTTGTTTTTACTGCTTGTCCTTTTGTCCTTGGAATTCGTTCTGGGTTAGGTTTTGGAAAAGTACAACAGCTCCCCCTCAATCTAGCACCCGTCTAGGCAGGTTTGGAATAGGGAGACTGAGGAAAGGTTCACGGGCCCACGCATGTTAGATTATAGCACTTAGGCTGTTGATCAGCTCCTGTCTGGGAGATGCATCCTGGGCATCGGGCCTAGACACAATGGTGGAAAAAGTAGAATATCTTGCCCATATTGTTACAATAGGTAGGATTTAGGGCAGCTTATGGAACCAGACTCTATTTCTGGTCAAGGTCATAGGAAACAACGAAGTTATTTGCCCATCAATCCATAGGGGTTAATTTTAGGGCAGTGTTTGGTACCGGGTTAGGCCTATGTAGAGCCAGGCCAAGAGATGTCTGGTCCACAGGGCTACAGTGGTTAGGTTTTGGGCGAGGGTTGGTCCAGGGCTCGATTTAGATCCAACAAGATCTAGGAATGCGAAGTTCTTGACTGAACTAAGTATACGAACGGTAGGTTTTGGGTAAGTGTTGGTTCAGGGCTAGATTTGGATCTTTTTAGATGTTGGTTTTGGTAGGCAGACTTTGCCAGGTTAGGTCTGCAGATCAACTGGATCTGGGAACGCAAAGTTTTTGGCTGAACTTGCTCCGGACCAGCGAATCAAACTGCAACTCGAAAGTCACTGCCCGATAATCCTGATCCAGCATCACGTTCCGTCAGCGAGTGCTGTTTGAGGCCAAGGAAGATTCCAGGTCCGATGGTTCGAAGCTAATATTTATTTACAACGAGGCCAGCGGCATTGCCGAGTTCGTAGATGATGAAAGGATTTGAGGAAGTTCCTGGTCCACTGATATTGCAACATCTAAAAGAATAAAAATATTTTAGAAGTCTGTATCTAAACGCTAAATAGGTTACCAAATTTATGTCTAGCGAACCTGGAGGCGTTAGACCTGTCTGGGCCACCCGCCATCCAAAAAGCCTGTCTGGGCTTGGTTCGCATCTCCCTCCCAGTCTCCTCTCCACAGAAATAGGAAGAAGACATCGGAGGGAGCGAGATACAAATTACATTTGAAAACAACCCTCCAAAAAGGATCCTGTGCGTAGATTTGAGGTCCGATGGTTTGCATGTAAAACTATATTCTTATTGGCTTTTTTTAGATAGAGATTAGCCTGTCTGGGCATTGGTCACTGGGTTTGGGAAGGCTAGGTTTCAGGTCCATAGTTCTACGAATGGTAGGTTTTGGGTAAGTGTTGGTTCGGGGCTAGATTTAGATCTTTGTGACGAGGTCCTTGTCATTTGTTTGATCTATCGATATTGATTTTGGTAGGCAGACTTTGCCAATGTTGCCATTGATGTCATTGTTGACTTTGTTATTGACTTTGCCACAGTCCCCTGGACGTTCTAATTTTAGTAAGATTTGGAGCACTAGGTTTAGTTTCCATATGGGTATAATGGTTGGGTTTAGTGCGATTGCTGGTTTGATGTTAGATCTGAAAATCAACTGGATCTGGGAACGCAAAGTTTTTGGCTGAACTTGCTCCGGATCAGCGAATCAAACTGCAACTCGAAAGTCACTGCCCGATAATCCTGATCCAGCATCACGTTCCATCTGCTGTTTGAAATCGAGGAAGATTTGAGATCCGATGGTTTGCATGTAAAACAATATTATTAATGGCTTTTTTAAGATAGAGATTAGCCTGTCTAGGCATTGGTCACTAGGCTTGGGAAGGCTAGGTTTCAGGTCCATAAATCTACGAATGGTAGGTTTTGGGTAAGTGTTGGTTCGGGGCTAGATTTAGATCTTTTTGGTACCAAGGTTCTTGTTTTTCATTTGATCTATCGGTTTTGATTTTGGTAGGTAGGCTTTGCCATTATTTTTCCTACTCCCTCAGGCATGTTTATGTGAGGGAAATTTGTAAGACACTTCTTCAGTAATGTACCTCAGATTCATCGGGTGTTTCGGCTCTTTCAACACTAGACACCCTGCTCTGAGGAGGCCCGCCTTAGGTGAATAGTCCCAGGTGAGTGTCTTATTGTCAATTGCTAAATGGGTTTTTCCAGAGCCCCAATTGGATGGTTGGGGTCTGGTTTTTGATGAAGCATTGTATCCGACATTACTGGATGGAGGTATTTTTTAAGGTATGATTTTTAATTTTGTTTTTAAAGGCTTTTTAGACATTTTATTAAAGGTTAGGCAGTCTAAAAAGTTAAATGTTTAGTTGAAAAATTCAGCAGAAGCCCATTAGATTTTGGGTTATCTGAAAAGTAAAAATTTTTAGTTGATCAACTACCGCAGAACTTGATTAGATTTGTTTCTAAAGTGTTATGTATTTTTAGTTGAAAAACTGATTGCAGAAATCGATTTGATTTTTGAATCAAGAAGAATATCAAAACAAGAAAACTTCCGAGTTATATATATTCGAGAAGTCCGGCAGAAGGAACAAGTCGAATCCATTTAAGTAGTCCAGAAGAAGGAACAAGTCGAATCCATTTAAATAGTCCAGAAGAAGGAACAAGTCGAATCCATTTAAGTAGTCCAGAAGGAGGAACAAGTGGAATCGATGAGATCAAGGCTTGCCAAAACGACAAGAATCGATGATTTCCAGGAACCAAGAAGAACAGAGTCAGTGTGTGGGGGTGTTGGTGCAAATGTGCTGTTGCGTGGAAGGTGCTAATCACCCGTAAAAGACTGGGCTCCAATTAAGGTCTGTTAGCCCCAGACCACCGTCCCTGCGTGCTGTCCTAGTGGACCCAGGGGGGCTGGATACTTACCACTCCCCCAAGTGACCCTTCGTTAACACCGCTAGGTATCCCAGGTCACCCGAGAAAAGTCTGAGAGAAGATCTCATCTTGGGGCCTGCTCTGATAAAAATCAGAGCTCAGGGTCTCCCAAAAACCCAGAGATCTGGGCCTTCCAGGAAACCCCATGCCCAAACCAGCCAAGTCCTAAAAAGGACTCAGGGTAGGAGAGCCAGCCGCGAACGAAGCACTGCCTCTCTCCCACCTTCGCCGATTTAGTCCGAGATTCCAACCAGAACCCGGAGGACCAGAGACCAGGGCCAGCCGCGAACGGATCGCTGCCTCCCGGGACTCCAGAACCCCCAGGGAAGTCAGAACCCCAGAGTGGAATCATCTAAAAGGGGCCTACTCCGAACGAATCAGAGTGAAAGGCCTTCTAAGAGCCCCAGGAACCTGAGCCAGCCGCGAACGGATCACTGCCTCCCAGTCCCAGGGCCCAAAGAAGACCCCCTGCCCAAATCAGCTTGGGCTCAAAGCCCCCATCCTCTTCCCACTGATTTAGCTAAGCCCACTAAAGCTGTGGGTCAGGGGTCGAACTGGTGGATGCGCATTTCTGCACACCAAGCTTCTACCAGCCCTCACCCCTAAGAGTTATTTGCAATAATCAGACCGACATCATCCTTACCAAGGAAAACCGCTGACTGCAAAAACTCCTGGGCTAAATACTTCAAACATATGCGCAAAAAGCCATTATTTGGTACACTTGTTTCATCCATGGTGAGTGACCTGAGTGATCCATCTGCTCTTCCTGGTTTTTACAAAGGCAAAATCTCTAGTACAATAACTGGAGTAGTAATATTAGTAATACTAGTAAGTCTAGTAATATTTTTCCTCCGTTTTTTCACATTTAAGTTTCAATTATGTCTCCACATATTTATGCACATTACTGTGGTCGGATTTGCTAAAGAATTGGAAAACATTTTTTTTAGGGGTTACCATCTATGAAACACCTGTGTCTATTAATGGTGTCTGTTCAGTCCTGCAGTGTTAAAGCATTTTACCCCTGACTCAGATTTTACCCTTGGGAGCGAATGGGAATGTCAGTGACACCCAGTCGATTCTGGTAAAATTGTAGCACCCCATAAGTGGTTTTATGGGGTCATGGGTCAAGGATAAAGGGTGAAACCACACACTGCCGCTTGCTGCAGCTGCTGCTTCTGCTTTACGTTTACTTACTTGTTTGTTAGTCTTTGTCAAGTTTTGTTTTATTTTTATTTTATGTTTTAAGTTATATTTTGATTGTAATTAGGTTATGTTTATGTTAGTTTAGATTTAGGTTATACTTAGGTTGTATTAAGGTTATACTAATGTTAGAGATAAAAAAATCAAAAAATTGAAACAGGTCTGGATTTGGTGTGCAATGTCCTTCAATTCCTTCTGGCCACTGCCTAGCTTGTTCAGGCCTGGACCACGACCAGCGCCTGCATCCATTAGTGCTTCTTGACCTTTAGATGAGGTCTTCATCCTGAATCAAAAATGTATCTTGTATCAGAATATGTTTCGCCACTATATTTTTATGATCCATTTGCTGTCACTGTCGTGAGCTTGTAGAGCTTTATTTAAATTATCTTTATGTGTATCCATTAAGTGTCACTGTTAAACCTTGTAGATGCTGTATTTGAGCTTGTGGATGCTTTATTAACTCATATTGATGTAGCATATGCGTCTCTATACTGCGTTGTAATGCTTTGTATGTAAACTTCATTAATATATTGTTTTCAATTTTTTTTAGTTATTATCTCCTTAGTGGCTGATTAGGGTCTTTCTATGAGGTGGTGGTCTTTATGAGAGGTAGAGTTAAGTAGCTTGGGGTTAGAAGGGTGGTTTTAGGTTCTAAAGGTTAGAGGTGGGGGTTTAGGTTACTACGAGGTTTAGGTTATAAGAGGTTAGAGAAGTGGGTAGGTTTAGAGAAGTGTAGGGTCCCTGTATAGTAATATAATTATTGTGTTTGTGAATAAATAGGGTTAGGGTTAGGTTTTGAAAAATTACAACAGTTCCCCCCGACCTAGCACCCGTCTAGGAAGGTTTGGAGTAGGGAGACTGAGGATGCGTGCACGGGCCTACGCCTGTTAGACTATACCAGGAAAGCATTGATCCCTCTCCTTTCCAGGAGAACAGCCTATTTTGGCGTTGGGCTGAGAATGTGGAGAACCAGGAGGTAGGGAGATTGAGAAAAGGATATTCCTGTTGGTTTTGTTTTGTTCCCTTCTAAGAGATTAGCCTAACTGGGCGTTGGATATTCGGTTTGGAAAGCCTAGGTTTCAGGTCCATAAGTCTACTAGCGGTAGGTTTTGGGTAAGTGTTGGTTCAGTGCTAAATTTCGATCTTTTTAGCGATGAGGTCCTTGTTGTTTATTTGATCTATCGATGTTGATTTTGGTAGGCAGACGTTGCCATGTTAGATCTGAAAGTCAACTGGATCTGGGAACGCAAAGTTTTTGGCTGAACTTGCTCCGGACCAGCGAATCAAACTGTAACTCGAAAGTCACTGCCCGATAATCCTGATCCAGCATCACGTTCCGTCAGCGAGTGCTGCTTTAAGTTGAAGAAGATTTGAGGTCCGATGGTTTGCATGTAACACTATATTTTTATTGGCTTTTTTAGATTAGTCTGCCTGGGCATTGTTCACTAGGTTTGGGAAGGCTAGGTTTCAGGTCCATAGTTCAGCGAATGGTAGGTTTTGGGTAAGTGTTGGTTCGGGGCTAGATTTAGATCTTAGGGTTAGGTAGGGGTTAGGGTTAGGGAGTTACAGACCCAGAAGCCAGAACAAAGTCCAACTCCGGTTATGCACTGTCCTTCCACTTCAACTGACCGCTTCTGGCCTTGTTTCGATTAGGCCTCGTTCCCAAAAGCAGTCCACCTTTTTAATGAATCAGTGTTTTTCATAATCATTCAGTTGTTATGAATGTGTAATGATGACGATGATAAAAGTGTATCCGATTATATAGCTGTTTATAATGTATTATATACATTTTTTTATATTTATTTTTTGTATACCTCCCTCATAGTATGTAATGTGTCTCATAGGGGTATGAAAGATAGGTGTGTATCCTATAGGGCTAGAAATGCTAGGTTTTAAATTTTGTGCGAGTACCCCACTAAGGGATAGGTGTTAGTGTGGTTGATGTTCCGCCTTAGTTATTTTATGGGGGTGTCCTACTAAGGGGTTATTTTGTGCGAGTACCCCACTAAGGGCTAGGTGTTAGTGTGGTTGATGTTCAGCCTTATTTATTTTATGGGGGTGTCCTACTAAGGGGTTATTTTGTGCGAGTACCCCACTAAGGGCTAGGTGTTAGTGTGGTTGATGTTCAGCCTTAGTTATTTTATGGGGGTGTCCTACTAAGGGGTTATTTTGTGCGAGTACCCCACTAAGGGCTAGGTGTTAGTGTGGTTGATGTTCAGCCTTATTTATTTTATGGGGGTGTCCTACTAAGGGGTTATTTTGTGCGAGTACCCCACTAAGGGCTAGGTGTTAGTGTGGTTGATGTTCAGTCTTAGATCAAATATTAAATATAAAAGTACTCCTTGGAGTAAATATTCTTAATCATCATCATCATTTGTGTTTGTACGTCACCAGCAAAAGAAAGTGTGTCAACAAGGAGATCATGGGAAAGAAAAGGAGAAAATGGAGAGCTGTTCTGAGGCAAACTGTCCCTCAGGCCTCATTCAGGCCTCTGGGATAGAGCGTATCCAGTCTCTTAATCCAGAACCTCTCTGTTTTTAATCTATCTTGTAAATTCCACAGAGGGTTGGCCTGTAAACCAGTTATTCTGAGGGAAGTTAGGCCATGGGTCAAGAAATGTTTCACCATAAATCTACGTTTTTCAATCTTGTGTAAAATATTATGGGCGTGCTGATAAGCTCGAATACGCAATTCATTTTTAGTTTGACCCACATACTGTCTTCTGCATTTGTCACAATAAATTAGATACACACAGTTGATCGTCTGAGGGGACAGAGTTTGTTGCAGTGTAAAGATCTGTTTGGTGGTTCTGTTTTTAACCCATCTCAGTGACACGTAGTATTTGCAAGAGACCTGTTTTTTCTTCAGCGGTTCTGTGCTCACTTTACTCTGAACTAGAACGTCAATCAGGTTTTTGTTCCTTTTGTATGCCGCAATGGGTCTGTGTCTCTGCAAGTATTCTGTGCCCGTCAAAAATTTGGCAAAGTTCTGTTTGATAGCACTGTTGAGTTGTGTGCTCTGAGACGAATAGAATGACACAAAAGGAATAATTTTATTGTTTGTGTTTTCCACGTTGGACTCCGGGTTTGCTGAAATGTTCATCGCTCTTCTGAAGAGTCTCAGGGCCTTCCTGAGGACTGATCTTGAGTATCCCCTCTGTTTCAAGGCCCTGAAGAGTATCTTCACCGCCTTTAGGAATTCTTCTTCTTGAGAGCAGATTCTGTAGAATCGAAGAAGCTGTGACTTTAGAATCCCTTTAAATGTGTGCTGTGGGTGAAAACTGTTTCTGTGCAATAAGCAATGAGTATCTGTTTCTTTAAAGTATACCCTGTAATCTAGTTTGTTTTCCTTGTGAAACTTGGGCCCTTTATATGTGACCATATCTAGGAAATTGACCTGTGTGTCATCTATTTCAAATTTGACCTTTATAGATCTCTGATGCTGATTAAGATGTTTGATAAAGTCATCAAACTCATCTCTAGTATGCACCCAGATGCCCCAAATGTCATCGAGGAAACGGAAATACGAGGACGGTTTGAGAGGAAATGAAGCTAACGCTGACTCTTCCCAGCCGGCCATAAATATATTGGCGTACGAGGGGGCAAAGGTTTTTCCCATGGCCGTGCCTTTTGTCTGTAAATAGAATTTACCATTGAACTCAAAGTCGTTTTTTATTAAATTAATCTCAAGTAATTTCAGCACATATTCATCCGGTCTTTTGGGATCCGGGTATTTTTCCATGCACTCTCGTACGGCCTCCATTCCTGCTTGTGTCTCAATATTTGTGTAGAGACTATCTACGTCTATTGTGAAGAGTAAAGCGTTCGAGGGAATCATCAAATCCTTTGTTTTCTGTATGAAATCATAAGTGTCTTTTAAATAGCTGTTGTGTTTCTGTGAAATTGCATTGAGATGATATTCCACAAATTCTGCTGTGTGATATGTTTCGCTACTACAATCCGACACAATTGGTCGTCCAGGAGGAATTCTGTTTGGTATGCTCCAGCTGTTTGGGTTCTTGTGTATTTTTGGAAGGAGATAAAACCTCCTTGGCCTAGGAGTACCCGAGCCAAGGAGGTATTCTTTTTGTTTTCCACTTACAACTCGTTTCTCTTACATTTCCTCTAGGATTTCCATCACTTCAATTTGTGTTTGGGGATAAATGGGTGCATCCAAGGAGCTATAATGATCCGTGACCTGCAACTGTCTAGTCCCCTCCCAAATGTAGTCTTTGCTATCCATGAGTACCACCGCGTTGCCTTTATCGGCTGGTTTGATCACAATATGTTTATTTTTTCTGAGTTGATTTAGTGCCTTCCCTTCACCCACGGATAGATTCTGTTTTTCCTTTTTTCCCCAGTGCAAATGCTGATAGGCGTACCAATCCGCCCTGATGATTGAATTAATACAATTAGGAAGTTTGCACAAAGGGGGGAGCCAGTCAGATCCGTGGGTGAAGGGAGGTTTTTCTTTTCTGTTTTTCTTACCCTCAAAAAAGGTTTCAAGTCTCACTCTCCTATGATAGGTTTGTAGGCTTTTTAATATTTCTACTTTTTGTGTTTTAAAGTGTCGTGGTGCTGGTACAAAGGAGAGGCCCTTTAATAGAACTGCCCTTTGCTCTGGTGTGAGGGCGAGAGTGGGTGAAAGATTAATTATGAGTTTTTCATTACCCTTTATGGGGTTGAAGGGCCCTGAAAGTTTAAATTTTGGGTCCAGTGATGCAACATGGCCCTTGCTGTAGCTGGGGTCCAATAGATGAGGTCCCTTTCGACCTCGAACCGAGCCGAGGGCAGTTCAACGATACTGTTTAAGGTTTCTCTGATATACTCATTGATCTTTGTCAGATGAGTCTGTTCCTCCACTGGTAACTGATCTGAAAAATTAATCAGTGGGAAATACAGTTCAGTGTGTGGCAGACGTCTGCGTGCCATTCTGTACATCCTTTGTATCTCTTTTGTGGATGTGACGATGCATCTCTGCGTTCTGTTATTTATGCCGAACGAGAATATCAGAACCTCTGGTTCCATCGCCATTATGGCTCTTTCCATTAGGTTTCCGGCATGCTGAAATTTTGCACCCGGGAAACTGTCAATTTGTAATTCTGTGATACAAAAAGAAGGAATTTTAGATACGTTGGAGTCGCCTATGATAACATATTTCTTCTTCAGAGTTAGACTCCAATCTGCCAGTTTGCGCGTGGTATTAATGTGACGGCTCGGTCTCCCTATCGACCGTGGCGTTTCAGGAGCTGTCGCGGGCCCTGCTGGAGTTCGTGGTTCTGGTTCTGTGTTCAGAGGGGCCACCTCTTTTTGTGGTGTCGTTTTCTCTACCTCTTCCGCATTCTCCTGTAAGAACTGTGTCAGTGAAAACTGAGGCCTAAATGGGCTTCTGGAATGTTCAGAGAATGTAGGGTGATCGGAAGCCTCAGAGGTTTCTGAGTACAAAAGTGGCGAGCAGTCTACTCTGGTGAGTGACGGGCCTGTTTTTTCTGTGTGTTTCTTGCTCGATTTTTCAACGTTCTGTTCCCTGTTATGAACTGATCGTTGAACCTTTTCAATTTTATCTGTCAAAATATCTTCAGCCGTATTGGCTGGTAACGGTTGTGCCACAGTGCGTGGCCTTGGTGGTTCAGTGGTGATTAAAGTGTCCACAAGCAGGTCCGTAAAAATTCTACGAGGCTGTCTTGGGGGTAAAGGTTCTAGGGGTCTAAGCGGTGTGACTGATGGTGAAGTGTATGCCATAGGTGGTGGTTCCAACGGTGGGAATTCTTGGTCGAATGACCAATCTCCCCGGTTTGGGGGAGGGGGGGTGGAGGTAAACCCGTCTTCCCGGTTCTGTCCCCTTATTGGGGATGTTTGGATTTGGATACTGACGTGTTTGACCCCCGTTCTGGGTCTGACTACAGCCGGTGTGGCCTGTTGTTGAGCCTGTTCAGTGTTGTTACCGTTGTTGTCAGTGTTTCCACTCATTTCAGCCATAAACAACATCTCTGTTCTTTTCAGAGACTCAAGGTTCATTTTGTTTTTGAAATTTCTTTTTGCCCAATTACTGGCTATTTCAAAAGCATGAGGCCAATCTGTCTGATTGGTCCTCTCTTTCAATTCCAGCATTGTTTGCTCAATCAGTGAATTGTAATGCTCTTCGAGAATTTGTTGTGCAGTGTGTGCCCAATTGCGTGCATTGCCATCTAGCATCTGCATCACCGTTCTGCTTGGAAGAGCTGGTTTGACTGTGTCAATTAAGAGCTGTGTTAATCTCCTAAATGATCTGGGACTATTATCGGCTACTGTAGTGGTAATCTTTCCCAGATGGTGCACCATTCGTATGAGGTCATACATCAGCTTCATGGCTGTTTTGAGCCTGGGTGGAGCTGGTGTATAGTTCGTTTTTCTGTACTCATTGACCGGCTGGTCGAAGTACCGTCTACGTGTCCCTCTCCCCTCTGTGTTTTTCTCTCTGGGGGGGTAACGTTTCTCTCTATCTCTTTTGTTGTTGTAGAAATGGTTGTCTCTACTGTAATGAGATTCGTTGTTTGTGTCACGACCTGCTCTGTTATCAAAGGAGATTGAGTCTCTTCCTCTGGTCAGTGAAGACCGGGTTGAGTCGACATGCATGTCTCTATAACTGACGTTGTGAGCACGAGGATGTCCTGGAGCCCCATATTCATCCTCTTCTTGTACGTACTCATCATATTCAGTTTGGTCGACTCTGATGTGATCTCTTTCTTGTGAGTTCGTTCTCTCTCTATGTTGAGCATAGTCGATGTTGTTTTGTTTTCTTTGTGGAAAATCTGATGAACGATAATAATATGGTGGTGGTGCTTCGTCTGCAGCCACATCATAGTGACCACTGGGGGGCAATGACCTCATGAATCTCCTATTACTACCACGTCCCCTTCTCTCTTTGGATCTTTTGAATTCTGAATTTATGAATTCTCTGATGGGTGGGTTTTGCTTATTGTGTGTGGGTCGATTGGAACCAGTGTACCCCTGTCTGTGTGGAGCTCGGTCACCCTGAGGTAATCTGTCATGATAATATTTATCATTTTCAATAGGTGGACGATCATAATTACTAGAACGGAGACCACGTTCTCTCTGGTCTCCATTTATCCCTAATTCATGTCTAATAGCCCGTGAACGGGCTGTTGTGGGGTTGTCACCATCATCACGTGGTCTTGGACGGGTGTTATTAGACGAAAACTGCTCTGGGCTCGAAAATAAAGAGGTCCTGGAAGCTGAGTATCTCAGAAAATCAGCTTAGCCTCTCCCCTGGTTAAACAGACAAATAAGTGCTGCTTTTTGCAAAATCATGGTCTCAAAATTTAGTTATAGGTATTTTTTATCCCAAAGTGGTGTTTTTAGAATTTTAGAATCATGTATGTGAATGCTGTTTCAAAATACATATAACTGTGGTTAAGTAAACAGAGCATCAGTTTCTGCTTGTTTGGTGTGAAAACAAAATGCTGATGCTCAACAGACTGAAATCTTGTGTGCTGTGCGGAGGCAATATATTAAGTCATCATAGCCTATAAAAAGTTCCACAAATGTAGGCAACTTAAAAGGATAGTTCACCCCAAAATTTATTTTTACATCTCTTTAATTATGACGCTTTCTGAAATAACTTCTTAATGCAGCATAGAAAAGAAATCCAAAGAATTCCAAGATTTTGGATGAGACCAACAAAATGATGATTAGAAATACATATTCTGTTTATTTTAATTTAATAATAAACTTAATATTACCGTTTATTGCAAAGTCAATGCTATTAATAATTGTTTAAATAAATATATTAGTAGTAGTATTCATAAAATAGTTCAAATATCTAGTTCAGTCATGAGGCTCTAGACGGTGCAGGCTCATAGGTCCTTCACATGCAATGTGACAGCAATTACATTATTTACTACATGGCACACGCTGATTGGCCTCTGCTGATTATGCAGCCAATGAGATTCCTTATTCAACATTTAAATAGTCTTGTTCAGTATTCGCTGAAATCGAGTGCATCAAAGTTCCTCTGAAACCCTCCACCTCCCCTAGCTCCACCTATCTAGATCTGCTATGGAATTTATATATGCCTATTCATGCAGCAGCATATTTTACATTTTCACAGCAGCATGTCTGTGCATCTGTTGGCAGTAGCAAGTCCATTTGCTCTACAGCAGTGTGTGTAGCAGATTTAGTCTGTCAAGACATATCCATTAACGTGCTACAACTTGAGAGTTGAGAGTTGTCATGGTTGAAATATATTAATATTACTCCAAAATCAATTAAATATATAAATTCAAAACAGATTATTTTCCTGTTACCTAATATTTGTGTGAACTGTGTATGTTAGAATGTTTCACCATAACCTTATCATCATGCTAAAGTCAAAGTCTTTTGAAATTAAATGAGACTCATGTCTTCCCTGTGGAGTGTTTTTAGTGTGGTTTGCCGTGTTCTGCTTATAAAGTGTTTCAAGAGTTTTTATGGTGATTTGGATGCCACCTACGTGGGCAGTAGGTTTGCAAGCTTGTTTTGAGGATTGTGCGGCTGCGGTCTGCATAAACCGAGTGCCATTTTTACTTTAGTGT
>JADLZN010004231.1:0-129547 GCA_018155175.1 Sinocyclocheilus anophthalmus | reverse complement strand
GAGAGCTCTCTCTTCTCACACACACACCACACACACTCCTCTCAACACACACACATCTCTCTCTCACACCCACACACACACTCTCTCTCTCCCACACACACACACTCTTCTCACACCACACACAACACTCTTCTTCACACACACACACCCCTCTCTAGCACACACACACACCCACTCTCACACTTTCTCTCTCTCTTTCACACACACACACACTCTCTCTCTCCACACACACACCACCACCCACTCTCTCACTCTCTCTCTCTCTCACACACACTCTCTCTCTCACACACCCACACACACTCTCTCTCACACACACACACTCACTCACTCTCTCTATCTATCTCTCACACACACACACACAATCTCTCTCACACACACACACACACAAACACTCTCTCGCTCTCCTCTCCACACACAACCCACTCTCCGATCCTCTCTCACACACCACATGCAACTACTCTCTCTCCACACACACACAACTCTCTCTCACAACACACACACCACTCTCTATCACACACACACACAAACTCTCGCGCTCTCCTAACACACACACACACACATCTCTCACACACACACTCTCTATCCCACACACACACACACACACATTCTCGCTCTCTCACACACACACACTCTCTCGCACACACAAACACACACACTCTCTCACACACACAAAAACACACACACACACTCTCTCACACCACACACACACACACACACTCCTCAGTCTCACACACACACACACTTTCTCTCTCGCTCTCTCTCACACACACAAACACACTCTCTCACTCTCTCACACACAAATCACACACACATTCTCTCTCTCTATCACACACACACACACACTCTCTCGCTCTCTCACACACACACAAACACACTCTCCGCTCTCTCACACCCACACACACCACACTCTTCTCGCTCTCTCACACACACACACACACTCTCGCTCTCTCTCACACCCACACCCACTCTCGCTCTCTCTCACACACACACACACCCACGCTCTCTCACACACACACACACACAAAGTCTCTCTCAACACAACACACACACACAGCTCTCCTAACAACACACGGCTCTCTCACACTCTCTCGCTCGCTCTCTCACACTCTCTCGCTCGCTCTCTCACACACTCGCTCGCTCGCTCTCTCACCACTCTCTCGCTCAGCTCTCTACACTCTCCGCTCGCTCTCTCCCTCTCTCGCCTCGCTCTATCACACTCGCTCTCTCACAATCTCTCGCACCACTCTCCTCATCCAACAAATAACCACTCTCTCGCTCTATCACACTCTCTCCACTCACACACACACTCTCTCTTCTCGCTCTCTCTCACACACACCCCACTTCTCTCGCTCTCTTCTACACACACACACACTCACAGTCTCTCTCACTCTCTCTCACACACACACACGCACACACTCTTTCTCACACTCACACTCTCTCACACTCTCTCGCTCTCTCACACACACACACACACACACTCTCTCGCTCTCTCTCACACACACACAAACTCTCTCTCTCTCTCTCTCTCTCACACACTATCTCTCTCTCACACACTATCTCTCTCTCTCTCACACTCACACACCCACACACACACAACCACACACACTTCTCGCTCTCTCTACCACACACACCTCTCGCTCTCTCTCACCACACACACACCCACTTCTCCGTTTACTCTCTCACAAACACACACACACATCACATCTCTTCGCTCTCTCACACTACACAAACACACACATCCCACACTCTCGCTCTCTCACACACCACACACCACACACTCACTCCTCGCTCTCTCACACACACACACACCACACACACTCTCGCTCTTCACACACACATCCACACACACACCACTCGCCGCTTTCTCGCCACACCAACAAAACACACACACACTCGCGCTCTTCTCTCAGCACAAACACCACAGACACTCTCGCGCTCTATCACAAACCACACATCACACACACACTCTCCGCTCCTCTCACAAAACACAAACCTCACACAACTCTCGCCTCTCTCCACAACACAACAACACCACACACACTCCTCTCCTGTATCAAACCACACCACAAACCCAAACCTATACACTCTCTCGCTCTCTCACACACACCCACACACACAAACACACACACACTCTCACACACACACCACACCACACACACTCTCGCTCTCTCACAAGCACAAACACTCACTCTCTCGCTCTCGCACACACACACACACTCCTCTCTCGCCTCTCACACAACACACGCACTTCACTCTCTCGCCTCTACTCACACCCAAACAACCTCACTCTCTCGCTCTATCAAACACCAGCACACTCACTCACTCACTCTCTCACACACTCACTGTCTCTCTCACTCACTCTCTCACACACTCACTGTCTCTCTCACTCACTCTCTCACACACTCACTAACTCTATCACACACACACTCACTCACTCTCTCGCTCTCTCCACACACACACTCCCTCTCTCGCTCTCTCACAAACACACACTCACTCTCTCTCTCTCTCACAAACACACTCACTCTCTCACACACACACTCACTCTCTCCCACACACACACACACATATCTCTCACACACACACACTCTCTTGCTCTCTCACACACACACACTCACTCTTCTCGCTCGTTCACACACAAATCACCTCTCGCGCTCGCTCCTCATACACACACACCTCTCTCGCTCGCTCTCTCTCACACACACACACTCGCTCTCGCTCTCTCTCACTCACACACACACACACACACTCTCACACACACACTCACTCTCTCGCTCTCTCTCACACACACTCACTCTCTCGCACACACACACACTCTCTCTCTCTCTCACAAACACACACTCTCTCTCACACACACTCACTCACTCACGCACGCACACACTCTATCTCACACACACACACTCTCTCACACACACACCCCCTCTCTCACACACACACTCACACACACATATACACACTCACACATACTCACATACATACACACACTCACTCACACACACCACACACTCTCACACACACACACACACTCTCGCACTCTCACACACACACACACCACACTCTCACTCACAACACACTCTCTCACTCGCACAAACACTCTCTTCAATCTCCACACAAACGCTCTCACTCTCACACACCACCCACAACACACACACACAACCACACCACACCCACACACACCACTTCTCTCTCTCTCTCCCACACACACTCTCACTCTCACACACACCCACACACTCTCACTCTCACACACACTATCACACTCTCTCTCTCTCACACACACATACACTCTCACACACAAACACACTCTCTCTATCACACACACACTCTCACTCTCACACACACACCCACACACAAACACAAACACACACACACTCTCTCACACACACACACACACACCAAACACACACCCACACCACACACACACACACACAACACACACACACAAACACCACACACACACTCTCACACACACACAAACACTCACACACACACACACACAACCCCACACACACAACACACAACATCACACACCCACAAACACACAACACACACACACACACACCACACACCACAGTTTATCATCTACCACATTTTATAAAGTCAGACAGACGTTCGCGTGTGTTTGGTAAACGCGCTCCTGCAACGCGGAGCAGCCGCAGCGTCCCGCTAATCTTCCCCAGACTCAAAGTCATCTCCGCGGTGAGCGAGCGCCGGAAGCACGATGTGAGCAGAAGGGCGGGGGGAAGAAAACCCTTCCGACGAAAACATAGCCCCAACGCACAAGGTTCCTAGCTGGACTTTCATATCTTGGGTTTTAACGGCAGCTGACAAACAACGTACAATATAGCTTAATGTTTTCTCAAACTGATACAAAAATTAATTACTATTTTGGCATTATCGTTAAGAGGTAGGTTTAGGACCTGGGCTGGTGTAGGCTGTTATAAATACCACAATCTAATAGGTAGAAAATTCAACTTTATGTTAACTCCGGTTTTTTTGTTGCTGTGTCCCTCTAGCAACAACAGCCAAAAAAATGCTATATTATATATATATATATATATTACACACCATGATTCGTACTTTGTCAGGACTTTGTGTGGTTCCTAAAAGAACCTAAAGTGAAATATCGATTATGTTGATTTCAATTAAACTTGATGCCTTAATAAAAAAACACAATAAAAACTGTACACCATATTTTGCAATGTGTAATTTAGTTATTTTATGTAAATGTGCAAGCTAGAAGTAAATAACTACAACAATAACAGAGCAGTAACAAACCATGGTGTTTATAATTACGACAATACATTAAAAAAAATGATAAGAAATGCAATTTTGCAATATTAAACACCATAATTAGATGCAATTCTTTGATAAAAATAAAGCACAAGCAACATCTATTTAAAAAAGGCTGCTTCAAATCAAAGTAATAAACAGGAATACTATGCATTTCTCGCATTTTGACAAAAGAGAGATGAAAACACGGTTCTGTAATACATCAATGTTTTATTTTTGTGACACAGAAACTCCTGAACTTCAACGCCTCTGTAGATGCATTCACACACCAGTGTTTTGTTCCAGATGCGCACAGGTAAGACTGGATAAAGTCAACGCAGTCATAAATAATTGTAATAAATATCAAGTAAATGTACAACACATATTTCACTGCGTTCAGCTTTTTGTGCGGATGTCTTTTCACAGACTTCTCATACTCTTCTCCAAAGAGACGGCAAGAAAAAAAAAATGAAGGGACTATCTTTGATAGCAGCAGTTGACCATATCAAAAAAATAAAATAATAACACACACACACACACACACACACACACACGCGCGCACACACACACACACACCCACAAAACCCTAGTATAGTGCTGAAATGCTTATATTTTCAAAGGAGTACATCTATGGTAGCATCAGGTGTGTTTGTAATGATGGCTGTACATTACAGAACTCATAACGCAGTTAAATGGTTCACCAGAAATGCAACAACCGATTTCCAAAAAGAACACCCAATTTATATTTCAACTGCAAAACAGTATTATCTTTATAGACACAGAAAAGTTGAATTTAAAAATGCAAACGAAATTAAAATAGCCTTTTAAAAACATTTTCTCTTTGGGAGGGAAGGGGTTAAATGATGACCAAAAACTAAAGCCATTTGTAAATGTTGGGTTTTTCATGCACTAGAGTTTTGGGCGCAAAATCATCCCTCATAAGCAATGAAATTGACTGCAGCCGTGCCATTAGGTAACCTAAAAGTATTCAAGGATGAATGTTATTTTGGCAACCAAGACCATAAACTTAGCACCGCTCCAAACTGAAGAGAGCATGGCAGGGAGGATCTTGCATTCAGTCTGCAGCAAACGTTTTCCGCATCGGCGACCACTTAGAAATGAAATGGATACAGTTCAGCGCTCTTTATATTACTGTAGCTTGTTTCTGTACCGTTACAGACCTGAACAGCATATGCACCTTTAATAATATAGGCAGATATTTGTGTCGTAAAGCAGTCTTGCCATTTAGAGTTCAAATTATATGCTCGATCACATGCGTACTTGTAGTTCCCGGACAGAGCCTGTAGCTTCAGCAGCTCCTTGAAGTGTTTGAATCATTGACGGGCGTAAAGCCTTTCAAACTGCCTCTAAGGGTTGGGTAGTTTTTTTGTTTGTTTTTTTTTTTTTTTTTTTGGTTAAACCTCGAAAACCCCGGTCAAGAACATACTATAATTTAAGACCATTGAGATTTTCTGGCATTACATTCATGATGATAATTAATTACACAACAGATGTCAGGTGTATTGCCTGGTCAGTTTAGAACAAAACAACAGCACCACAAACAAAATAAAAAAACATATCACGTGTATTACGGTAAGGAGAAATAGGGGGAAAACATGTATCAGGTGCATTATTCTAATGTATAGTATATGAGAATTTAAGAAAAATTACACAAAAAGAAAAAAAATCTGAGGTGTATTAGGGTAATGAGAATTGAGAGAAAAAAAAATGGGTGCACTACAGTAATTGAGGGGAAATGCACAAAAAATTGAGGTGCATTAGGGTAGTGACAATTGGCAAGAAATGCAAACAAAAAACCCCCCCCGCGCCGGGCCGCGAGGCCCCTGCGCCGATGGCCGACCGGTCCGAGGCTGCAAAGCGCCGAGAGTCCGAGACGCCCGCCGAGCCCCGTCCGGAGCGCCAGACCGACGGTCGTCGCCCCGAGGCCCGCGCCCCCGGCCGGAGCGGCCGCCGAACCGCCCGACTTTGCCCGCCGCCGCGATACGAGGCCCCGAGGCCGGCCCGGCCCGCGACCGGCCCCCGCGAGCCGGGACCGGAGCCCACCGACCGGCGGGCTCACCGTCCGCCGAGGGCGCCGCCCGAGGGTCTTGAGCCCGAGACTACCGATACGCCCAGAGCACTGCCGAGGGGCCCGCCGCCCATCACACCCGCTCCCCTCCCGCTCCCGACGCCGAGCCGCTCCGCGGACGACGAACGAGCCGATTCCGCGAGGAGGCTCCGAGCGCGGCGACCCCGCAGACCGAACCGAGGCCGAGCGCGCGAGCCGCGATTCCCGGCAGGTTCAGGGAGCCCCGACACGCCGAGGCCGAGCGCCCGCGCGAGAGGCAGAAGGCGAGTCGCCCGCTGAGGTGCATTGGGTAATGAGAATTGGGGGAAAATGCACAAAAAAACAAACAAAAAAAAAAGAGGTGCATTAGGGTAATGAGAATTGGGGGAAAATGGCACAAAAAAAAAACAAACAAAAAAAACAGAGGTGCATTAGGGTAATGAGAATTGGGGGAAAATGCAAAAAAAAAAAAAAAAAAAAAACCCGAGGTGCCATTAGGGTAATGAGACAATTGGGGGAAAAAAATGCACAAGAAAAACAAACAAAAAAAACAGCGGTGCATTAGGGTAATGGACTTGGGGGAAAGCACCAAAAAAAACACAGACAAAAAAAACAGAGTGCATTAGGGTAAATGGAAATTGGGGAGGAAAACCCAAAAATAAAAAAACAGAGGGGCATTAGGGTAATGAGAATTGGGGGAAAACGCCAAAAATAAAAAAACCCAGAGGTGCATTAGGGTAATGAGAATAGGGGGAAAATGCACAAAAAAAAAAACCCCGAGGTGCGTAGCTGGGTAATGAGAATTGGGGGGAAAAATGCACAAAAAAAAAACAAACAAAAAAAAAACCCCAGAGGTGCATTAGGTAATGAGAATTGGAGGAAAAATGCACAAAAACAAAAAAAAAACAAACCATAAAAAAAACAGAGGCTGCATTAGGGTAATGGAATGGGGGAAAATGCACAAAAAAAACACATAAAAAAAACAGCGGGCATTAGGGTTAATGGAAATTGGGGGGAAAACGCCAAAATTTAAAAAAACCCCGGGTGCATTGGGTAAGAGAAATTGGGGGAAAATGCACAAAAAAAACATACCAAAAAAAAAAAAACAGAGGTGCATTAGGGTAATGAGAATTGGGGGAAAACGCCAAAAATAAAAAAACCCCGAGGTGCATTAGGGTAATGAGAATTGGGGGAATATGCCAAAAAAGCAACAAAAACCGAGGTGCATTAGGGTAATGAGAATTGGGGAAATATGCAAAAAAGAAAAACATTCATGGTACAAAAAGGGTTTATTTTTTTGGACATGTTCTTGACCGGTTTCGTGAGATTCACCCCAAATGTATCCTGAAAGATGCAAGTATAACATTGAGCGGAAAGTTTAAGTCCTGTGCAAAGCTAAATTCGGCATCTCTTTAGATGAATGTGCGTCAACAATCGCTGTCACTAATGGAGAGAAGGTGCTGAGGCACACTGGGAATGCAATGATGAAAGACTGATTAAATGAGAGGGAGAGCGAGAGAGAGAGATTAAATGTTTAAAAAGGGAGAAAAACAGTTACAGTGCTATTTCCTTCACATTTGTTGAAGAACAGCACATGTAGGTCATTTTATAAAATTGTGGCGTACTCCTCACCACCGCGAACTGCTGTCAAACTCGCCGACAAACGCACGCTAACGCTAGTCTCCGTAAAGGCAAGCTGGTCTGGGCTGATCAAGTTCCGTCATGACTATTCTTGAAGAAGAAGTGAGAACTGAAGTAAGGTCGTGTGGTCGACGGGGATCTGAGGAATCAGGTTTAACCGCTGAGAGGATCCTCGCGATAGTGGATAGCATAGCGCAGCTTCTCCAGCATCACGTCGAGGGAAGAGTACTGCGGCAGCTTGACCATGAACATGCAGGTCTCCACGCGGATGTAACGCAGATCTGGGGAACCTGAAACAGATGGAAACACACACTTAATAGCTTCACAACAATTCAAAACTAATGAAACCACTATATTTAAATACTCAAGACCAATATCGTTTTAAGAAAAGATGCTTTAGAACATTTTGTCTATTGTCAGTTTACAGCTATGGAAGCTTATTTCCATAAATTGCTTTTTTACGCGTAATTGCGACTTTTTATCTCACAATTCTGAATTTTTTTTTTTATCTTACAATTCTGATGTTTCTTTCAGAGATAACAAGTCACAATTACCCTTTCGAATTCTGTTCATAATTCTATTGTTCTATTATTTTTTTTATTTCCATGGTGGAAAAAAGCTTCCATACGAAGCAGTTTTTAATTTATGAAATCAAACTGATGCTTTTTACAATGCTTGACAATTTTGTTTTATGAATAGTCAACCATTAACAACGTTTCGGTGCATGATTTTTTAAAAATGTAACAGCAAACAATGGTTTGTTTTAAGTGTAGGGGTGTGCGATGTATATCGTCTGCGTTAATATCGTAATTGTTGTTTAACGATGTGCGATTTGACATTATCGAGCATTTTGCAAAAAACATTATACAGCGTGCATTGATTATGCTTGAAGTTTACGGCATGATTAAGGCCTAATAAAATACATTAGAGAGATGCACAAAATTCAAGATCTGGGGACCGAAAATGTATACATTTATAAATGTTATATGTTGATTAATATCACACAAAACAAAGAGTGCCGTTTTTTTTCTCCAAAAATCAGCATGATTACATATGATTTTTACAACAGTTCAATAAACTAGACGTTAATTAAGAGACTTACGTTTTAGACGCCATAACTGGCTGTTTTTGCGCTATTTCGACGACAAAAAGAACTCCAGACACAGCCACAGCACTGTTTAGCGTCTCTGAGCAACATGACGTTGTTATGTTTCTGAATCAATCACTAGTTTAAATGTCCGGGTTCAGTCGACCACAATGACTCACTTAATTAACCGTGACTTGCTGCCCAAAAAACACCCCCCCAGTATGTGCGCTTAATTTCACATTTTAACGTTTTCCCATCAAAGTTGTCCTAAAACCCTAAAATCGTTTTGTCTAGGATTATTTATTATTATATTTAGATCTTTCGACTAACGGTCTTTCTGTTTAAAGTTATATTAAACATTTTTTATTGTAAAGTACAATTTATGGCCATTTCAATTGCCGGTTAAGCATTCTGTTCGCAGGAAAACAGTAGTGCGTGTAATAAATATAAATGCTATTCAGACGCAGCTTATGTGTTCCTCTGCATTGACACACGACTTGATTTTGTGATAGATTCTAATGCTTGGTAAACAGCCCAAATGGTCTTATTATTATAATTGACTGATTAATGTAAGAATTTGACTCGAAAGATGATGCACACTTATAGAAAAAAAGGCTTTATAAGGTAAAAATGCCCATTAAAAGGTAAAAACGTATTGTAAAAGATTAATTTCTATCAGTATGAACTGACCACACAGAATATGAAGAATATCAAAAACTTTAGGAGTCAGCGGTCCACGGCACAATAATATCGAAAATATCGAGATATTATTTTTGGTCAATATCGCACACCCCCCTATTTAGTGAACATCGTACGCTTAAAGTGCAAAAAGCGCAAAAATTCTTGTGCAAAAGTTTCTCCAATGCTCTTCGGCAGTGAAACCGAAGTACGTATAAAGCTTGGCTACACCAACGCAATCATTATTTTCAATTATTGCCCTTGATATCGTAATAAGGATTATTAACGTTGATTAATATAATGCATTTAAAAAAAAAAGTCTGTATCTGGCGAAAAAGCACATCATATTCGTATAGGCAAAAGATAAAACAAGCTGAGCACTGTTTATGAATGTGTTTATTGCCTTTTGGTTATCTTAGCAGCATGGTTATTCAACTTGAAAGTAAATTATATACAGAAAGCAAGTGAAGAATGTTCCCCAAATCCTGTTATGATCACTAAAGCTGTCTACACAACTAAATAAATCTCTTGCATTGTGCTGTAACTGCACTGATGGCACAGTGCATGAGAGTGCAGAATTTGTTGGGCATTTTTGTTCATTTGTCAATGAATGTGTGACACTCACCCACCGCCCCATCAGGTGGGGCGATCTTCATGGGGTAGGGGGGCACGTGAGCCGTGTCGGGGCCGCCATCTTTACAGGGGCAGGTGAAGGGGATTCGCTCCTGGTTGCAAGCGAACTTGATGAACTTGCTAAGCTCCTCCTGCGTGAACATCTCGAGCGCGGCCCAGAAGAACTCAATGTGCTGGTCCGTCTCCATCAGTCCCACCTGATACATAGTGTGAGCCTGGATCGACGTGATCAGGAGAATGAGTTCGGTTAGTTAACTAGTTGGACGGTCCTGTTTGCACATTTGGTAAGCAAACGTGTAAAAAGTGGCATGTAAATGAAATTAAAATGCTTTATAATTTAAATATACATTAAGTGCAACCCACTTAGTTAGGGCTTAAAGGGAGAGTTTACCCAGAAATGAACATTTGCTGTTAATTTACTCGCCCTCAGGCCATCCAAGGTGTAGGTGACATTTCTTCTTCTTTTTTTTATTTTTTTTTAGGTGAATTGGTCTTTGGGGCATTCATAAAATGCAAGTCAACGGCCACTGACGCTTTTGAGAGTCAAAAAAGCCCATAAAGAAACAAAATTAACACCCGTGGCTCCTGACGATATATTGAGGTCTTATGAAGCGAAATGATCGGTCTGTGCAAGAAAATGAACATTATTTACAGCATTATTACTGTAATCCTGAGCCTCAGGCAAACGGGGTAATCTGAATCTTTTCACGCTAACTGGTTCTTTCGGACAGTTCGTTTTAACGAACTGATTCAAATAACAGTTCACCAGTACAGAATCACTTAACGTATACGCAACTATATTATTTAAATATCCAATAATCACGTGAAATGGATGTTTTACATGTCTAAAGCATTTCAAGTGAATAAACTAGTCTTAAATCACATAAACCCTGAGAAACCATAGAAACGTTAAATTGGCTCTTCGGTCCGAGTCGAACTGTTTGCTCAGTTCAGTGACTGCTGGAGGAACTGGAGCGCTGAATGATTCATTCATCATAGGATCAGATACGCCAGTATTTCGGCTCATTTCCAGTCCGAGTGACTGAAAGTGAGTTTTGATTGAGTAGCTTGTAGATCTGTGCTGCTCCAGCCGTGAATTGTTTCATTCGCTTCAGTTTAATTTTTGGAACTGGTTCAACTATAATAGCCAACATTTGAATCAAAACCTTCAATCGAAAGTTGTCCTAAAACCAAAATGCGTTCTTGTCTTAGGACAACTTTGATGAACGTTTCTGATCCACTTCAACTGTAATTCACAAAAAATAACCGTTTCAAAAAAACGATTCGTTTGCAAAACGGACACTATGAACTGTTTGTTCATTATTTCAGGTAATAACGTTGCAAATAATGTTCCGTTTCTTGCACAGACTGATCGTTTCGCTTCATAAGACCACATTATATCATCAGGAGCCACGGGTATTCATTTTGTGTTGCCTGTATATGCTTTTTTGACTCTCAAAGGGACAGTAACTGCTGACTTGCATTTTAAGAATCCCCAAGGATCACGGTTTCAGCTAAAAATCATCTTTACATTTCTATTGAAGAAAAAAAAGTAATCTACATCTTAGATGACCTGAGGGTGAATACATTTTAAGCAAAATTTCATTTTTTGTTTAACTATTCCTTTACCATAGGCATTATCTTTTTCACGGGGACTAGAAGTACACTACGTTCAAAAAATGGGAACAAAGATTTTCTTTTTTTTACTTATCAAGGTTGCATTTAATTGATCAAAAATACAGAAACAAATTTAATTTTGTGAAATATTATTACGATGTACAATACCACATTTTTCCTGTGATGCGCAGCTGTATTTTCAGTATCATTACTCCAGTCTTCAGTTCACATGATCCTTAAGAAATCATTCTAATATACAGAATTGTTATCAATGTTGGAAACTGTTCTGCTGCGTAATATTTATTTTGGAACCTGTGATACTTTTTTCAGGATTCTTGGATGAATAAAAAAGTTAAAAAGAAGAGCATTTATTTAAAATAGAAATTTTTTCTAACAATATACACTACAGCTCAAAACTTTAGGGTCAGTACATTTTTATTCTTTCTTTTTTTTTTTAAAGAAATTAAAACTTTTATTCAGCGAGATGTTTTAAATTGGTTAAGAAGTGAAGCAAAGATTTCTATTTTGAATAAATCTGTTCTTTTTAACTTTTATTCATCAAAGAATCCTAAAAAGTAATCGCAGTTCCAAAATATATATTTGTGGCAGCCACAACTCTTAGATAGATTCTAATAAGTAAATCAGCATATTATTATGATTTTTGAAGATCATGTGACACTGAAGACTGAGGAATGATGCTGAAAATCCAGCTTTGACATCACAGAAATAAATTACATGTTTAAAAGGATATAAAATAGAACATTATTTTATATTGTAATAACATTTTGAAAGATTACTGTTTTTTCTGTATTTTTTTGATCAAATAAATGCATCCTTGAGGAGCAGAAGAGACTTATCCCCACTTTTGGAACCGGCAGTGTAAGTCCACAAAGATTAAGGCAAGCGGTAAAATTTCAACGCTTCCAATGAAAGAAGAGGAGAGAGAGTTGAGCGGTTCGCTGTCTGACCTTGAGGAACTCCAGGTCGATGTCCGGCAGGCCGCAGGTGCGCAGCTCCATCTCTGCGGGGCTCAGTAAGGTCAGGAGCTGCAGGGGTATGATGGAGCCCAGACCGGCGCGGACGGCCGACATACACTCCACATTCTGCAGCTCCCGCCGGCGCAGATCTCGCACCGCTCGCACATACACATCTCTATTCTCCCAGCTGAACAAACACAAGTACATGCATTAGAGACCATCGATCTATTAACTTCCCAACACATTTAAAAAGCACTTCGCATTTCTTTGCTCAAGAATCCCTGCAATAAGCACAGTACATCCATTTCTGAGTCCAATATAAAGTAAAACTTAAGCTTAAGATAATTCACCCAAAAATGGTAGCCACTGACTTCCATAGTATTTGTTTTTTCCATACTTTGGACGTCACTGGCTACCGTCAGCTGTTTGGTTACATTCTTTTCTTAGCGATATGCTATTTACACTATGTCCAAATAGCAAGGATTTTCTGCTATTTATACTAATCATTGCAAATAGTGGCACATATCTGCACCTCAGTATTATAGTACATTATAAAACAGGATACAATAATAACATAACGAGTGCACATATCATTTTAAATATAAAAATTGAAATTATTAAATGGATGCCACTTTATTGGGACAATAAAGCCGTCCCCATACTTTATTTTCAACTTTTTGATATATTTTCCTAATTTTAGTGAAAATGAATGCCTTTCCGATGGGATTGTAGCCTTGAGCAAAAGCATTCTTAATCCACATACTTGTATGGGTCAAAATTATCAATTTTTCTTTTATGCCAAAAATCATTCGGATATTAAGTAAAGATCATGTTCCATGAAGATATTTTGTAAATGTCCTACCGTAAATATATCAAAACTTAATTTTTGATTAGTAATATGTATTGCTAAGAACTTCATTTGGACAACTTTAAAGATGATTTTCTCAATATTTAGAATTTTTTGCACCCTCAGATTCCAGATTTTCAAATAGTTGTATCTCAGCCAAATATTGTCCGATCCTAACAAACCTTACATCAATGGAAAGCTTAACCAAACAGACTACGGTAAGCGATTCACCATCTATACCACTGGAGATGTTGTTTTACAGCCGCCTGTAAATAGCCTCTCTGCCTTAAAATATCCTCTTTTAGGTTCAACAGAAGAAAGAAACTCGTGCAGGATTGGAACGAATTGAGGGTGAGTAAATGATGAACCGTCCCTTTAAACAGGTCAGTCGATGGCTCCTACCTGACAGCGATGTCACTTCCTCCGTGGCACAGCTCTACTTCCTCTCCGGTCATGGTGATGTAAGTGAACGTGCAGCAGGGACGGCTCGGTGAATCCGGGCTCTCGCTCAAGTGGCTCTGCGACGAGACTTCAGCACACAACGCTTCCAGCTCCGCCTCATCGGCCAACTGTGAAGATACGAGAACAAAAGAAGTAGACCAGCATCCTTTTAAAAAGTGTACTTATTAGGGAAATTATATATTTAAGTATGAACCGATCGTAATGCTTTCTGACACTTAATTGCATGTCAATTGCAATTACATGACATCTATTATAGTTACATTTACGTTAAATGCAATTGAACTTTAGAGTGTTTTATGATCTACTTATATAGGAAGTAAGTACATTTTTATATGCCATTTCATAATTTATGCTACACTCATTTAAAAACAACAATTTATGGTAAACTAAAGGTTACATTTTCTTTTAAGGTGTCCGTAATTATACATTTAAGTACCGAGTAATATTAATTAACTACATGTACTTACTATATGTTTAGGGTTAGGGTTACTTGCATGTAATTATGCATGATTTATTGTTATTATAATAGTAAGAACATGTAACGTGTGTAACAAGGACACCTTAAAATAAAGTGTTACCAAGCTAAAATATACTTTAATGCATTTCTGTTAAAACTTGAATGTCATGTATTTAAATATATGTGTAATAACACATTCATCATGAAGCTGCGATTAAGTACATTTAAATTATATTAACTTTAAAATCTGAATGTCAAATAATATGCTACTGATAAAATTATAATCAAGTACTTGATTTAGTATGTTAGTCAAAGTGCAAATAAGTGTAAACTACTTTAAAGCATTTTTAATCTTGCTTTAAAAGATTATTAAAACGATGAAATTTTAAAATGTAAATAAAACTGAAAGTGTTTAAAAGTTGTACTTAAGTTTTTTAGAACAGGCATGAAAACCTCTCTTTGTACTTAAGTGGCCTTTTATTTCTTTTTTTTGTTAAATTTTTGTAAGTTTGTTGGGTGGTTTTTTTTTGTCATTTTTTTATTTTTGTTTGTCTAAAGTCCTTTTAAATAAGTCTATAATTACATTTTTATTTATTTTCATTTTATTAATATTTCACATGATGGAATGCTGCTTTTTATTTTTATTTTATTTTATTTCAAGTAACAAATTTATTTTAGTTTCAGTTTACGATAAGACTCTGATTAGATATACAAACCCCACACACACACACACACACTCGGTCAGTCACACACACACACACACACTCCATCACACACACACACCCGCACACACTCTCACACTCTCACACACGCACACACACACCCACACTCGCTCTAACCCACACACCCCCCCAGACGCACCCCTCACACACACCCGCACACACACACACACACTCACTCTATCTCTCTCACACACACACTCACACGCACTCACACGCGCACACACACGCACACTCTCTCTCTCTCACTCAGTCACACACACACTCTCTCACACACTCTGTCTCTCTCTCACACACCCACACACACTCTCACACACACACACACCACACACTCTCACACACACACACACAACACACACTCACACGCAACGCTCCCACACGCACTCTCTCACACACACAACTCACGCGCACGCACACCGCACACACACGCACATCTCTCACAACACGACACACACAAGCACGCACAAACACACACGCCACGCAGCGACGAACACACGCACACAACACACACCACACACACACCACAACACTCACTCTCACAACACACACACACCCACACTCTCTAATCCTCTTCCTCTCTCTCTCTCGCTCACACACACACACACACACACACACACACCAAATTTTGAAGTAACCAACAATTGCAACATTCAGTACAATTAAGTGCACTTCTTTTTCACAAAGGTATTAGGAATCAATGCAGAAACGAAGATCCTGGGATGAGAAAAGCAATGTGATGTGTCACATTACACTCCCTCCAAAGACACATACTCATAATCCCATTTTACTTCATGAAAACGAAGGTTATTCGCTGTATAATATGAATTATAGTTTACATTCTCAAACTTCCTGATGTGGTTGTATGTGAGCAGGTCGGCTTCTCGAAAGTCAGATTCTGGGTCGAGCGCTTCACCGACCAGACCCTTCCAGAAGGATCCGAGCAGATCCAAAGGCAGAGGCACGTCTGCCCTGATGGCGATCCCCAGCAGCTGGCCGAAGAAGTTCAGCAGCTGCTCTTCTGCGTAAGTGATGGGGCACGGCGTCACAATGTACTTCCCCTGCAACACACACACACACACACACACACACACACACGTCAAGCTGAGAGCACGTGCTATCATCCTGTAGCACATAAAGGAAGGAGGAAAAATGCTGTGAAATCCAGCAGAACAAACACGCAGGTACACCTTATTGCGATTTGCCGCAGCGCTGGGACACGGGAGGAGAAGAGAGAGCGCCGAACTCTGCAGCTCCTTACAGACTTGCCACAAGAAATGCCTGAATGAGCCGCCTGAGAAAACACACGACAAGCAAGAAGCATGTAAACCGGATTCATGCTATCCTTATTATTAACTAAAACCATTAAAAGTATAAAATAAATAATAAAAATGCCAAAAGCACATGACAAACTTACCTAAACTTAAACTAAATTTCAGATTAAAACGGACCAACATAAAAATGCAAGTTATTTCAAAATATTAATAAACACTGTAATACTACATTAATAATACTGAACGGGTGGAAGTACAGTTGCTTCGCTGCTTAGTACACTATAAGCAACAAACAAATAGAAAATATAACTATAAAATTCATTAATTTATAATTTAAGGAGATACTTTTTTTGCGAGTAAATAAAACAATGAAATTAATGAAATTAATTTTTAACAATCTGTGACCGCATCGAACTTGAAAAGGAAGATTTACACTAAATACAATAAAAAAGGTTGAACACAGTTAAGTTAGTGGTGCTGCTACTATTAGCTACTCGTCGAATAGTGTTGATATTGTTAATGAAAACTGACTGAAATAAAATTAAATGTAAATATTAAATTACTTAAATGAAGATTAGAAATTAATGTACTGAATAACTGAAATAAAATATGTCATATGTAAATAATAAATCACATAACAAAATGACTAAAATTAAAACTGAAAACATAAATAGAAAGGCTCAAATATATGCTATATAAATAACAGTAAATTGACACGGGGAATAATGCGATGCAGTCCGTCACAGAAGGAAGGGTTATGTTGGGAGAGAGTGTTTGGTGCGTGACACTGACTGGTGCCGTGGACCTCCTCCCCGGTGAAGCGGATGTTGAAGGCGTAGGTGGGGTCTCCTCCGCTGGCGATCCGAACACACAGCTGAGACGACGGGACGCAGGACAGCTGACGCGCCGCCTGGCAGAAGTACGTGTTCTCTGCTGCACGCACCTCTCCTGCGACACACAGATAGATCTCAGTATAAACACCCTCGTCTGCAGTGCTGGGCGAGTTACGTAATCAGATTACTTTTTTCAAGTAACTAGTAAAGTAATGCATTACTAGGGACGTAACGATGAACCGCGAGTCGGCTGATCGATAAAAAATGTGTCCCTGCAGCACAAAAGCAGTGTTAAGTCGCTGAGGTATATTTGTAGCAATAGCCAAAATACATTGTATAGGTCAAAATTACAGATTTTTATTTTATGCCAAAAATCATAAGTATATTAAATAAAGATCATGTTCCATGAAGACATTTTGTAAATCTCCTACCGTCAATATATCAAAACAATTTTTATTAGTATATGCATTGCTTAAGAAACTTCATTTGGACATTTAAAGATTTTTCCCTCAATATTAATTTTTTTTGCACCCTCAGATTCCATATTTTCAAATAGTTGCATCTCAGCCATTATTGTCACGAGTCCTAACAAACCAACATCAATGGAAAGCTTATTTATTCAGCTTTCAGATGATCTATAAATCTCAATTTCACAAAATTGACCCTTATGACTCTTTGTGCTCCAGGGCCCTATGTGACGATGAAAAAATCGGTTTGAAATGCCAAACCAACAATCGGATACAGCTGGCGCCGAGGCGTTTCTATGAATGATCTCTGAGGGGAACTGACTGTCTTTAGAAAAGTTTACGTGGTATTTTCTTTTCATCTTGCCTCTGAACGATGCATATTAAAGATGTGTTCATAAGCGCAGCGCTGCTTTTGGTTACAGGCGGTAAACGCAACCGTTTCATTGCTCTTCAAAAGCGCCACCTGCTGGCAGAGCGTGCATCTGCGTCTCATTCATTTGTTTTCAATAACACAAAGAAATGTGCAGCAATAGCCTAATAAAAGGACACCTTTTCATTTACTGTATAATCTAATTTTGTTAAAAATAATCGTAAAATCAAAATCGTGAATCGAATCATGAGTTGAGTGAATCATTACATCCCTACGCATTACTTTTTAATTTACACGAAAATATCGAATATATGTTTTTCCATGCATTGACTGACAAGTTCTCTTATCCCCATGTTGAGAAAAATCGGGAGAAAGTACAGAGGCATTTATTGTGTTCCCCATGTATGGCTAGTTCTAGACTAAATGTGAACATGTATTTACTCATCTCACTTGCACAAACACAGATTCAGTATTGCTCAAAATTAAAGAAAATAGTGAAAATAGGCAAAATCATAATATGACGCAATCTGCAATAATTAAACATCATTTATGTATTTAATCCCATTTTATTAACCGATGTCTTTGCTGCTGAGCTTTGATTATTAAATTCAATCATACTATTAAGCACAAATGACTTTAGATAAACTAGCAGATTGCAGACATGCATTTACTTTTCCTCCAGACTGAGGCTTATTCATTTCACTTTCTGGTGTGAAAGGGATTTTACATTTACCAAAAATAGAACTTGTATATAAATATATATAAAACAAAATAAGCCAGCCCAGACCAGATTTGAAAAGTAACGCAAAAGGTAACGGAACGCATTACTTCCCATAAAAAGTAACTATGTAACGTAATTAGTTACTTTCATTGTTGGGGGTAAAAAGTATGATAACGGGCATTAACCGTCTACCTTAAATTACAAAAATTAGAAAAATGTAAAGATTTGGGTAATCCTTAACTAATGGCAGAAAAAAATGCTGTAATTAAAAGTACAGTATCCTAAAATGAAAATGTTAACCATTACCTATTTTTTTCAGCAACAGATCCACAAACAGATTTTAAAAATATTTTTATAAAATTTCAACTGACTGCTTTAAAATATGAGATACCAATGTTTCAGGATTTTAGGACACAGAATATGACACATGCTTATTCGATAACTCTTTTATTTTTTTACTTGGGTTTATGTATATGCTTTATTTTGCTGTTGCAAGATTAACTATGCAAAGATTGGATTTCAAAAACGGTATCCTAGCTATTTAATAATTATTTTTGTTATGATTTTAAATCTGCATTTAACCTCAGAATGATCATGTAGATTCACTCCTGCCTGGTTTAAATGGTTGAATGTGATAAACAGTTTCCAAACTTACAATTTGAAAAGTAATCAATGTATCATTTACAATTTTTAAAGGGGTCATATGATGCGATTTTCATTTTTCCTTTCTCTTTGGAGTGTTACAAGCTCTTGGTGCATGAAGATCTGTAGTTGCAAAGACTAAAGTCTCAAACCAAAGAGATATTCTTTATAAAAAATAAGAGTCAACCACGCCTACCTAAAACACCTCGTTCCAACACGCCCCCACATATCTACCTCACTATGTGGAAATATTTTGCATAATGCGCCCAAATGTGCACGCTTAGAAAGAAGGTGTGGTTTCAGTAACCCGCAGTTAGTGTTGAAGCAGCATGTAAGGGAGACGCTGTGTGTTTCTAGTCGAAAGCAAAAGCACTTTATTTGGTCTTCCGAGAGTAGATGCATTTAGGAATCTGTAAGATTACTTACAACAGAACAGCAATGCATTTTATGGACTACCGTTTTGTGAACCTAGGAGAGGAGGTAATTCTGATTTTGCTATTACAATCTGGCGCTTCTGAATCAGTGATTGTAAGTATGTTTTGTTATTAGTTTACGTATTTGCTATTGACTGTTCACATGCAGAGTTTTGCGCATCGTGTGTGTGTGGGCGAGCGAGCGAGAGAGAGAGAGAGAGAGAGAGAGGGAAGAGAGAGAGAGAGAGAGAGACAGGATCACATCAAAGTGGAGTCAGCTGTCTTAACCTGGTGTGGCGGTTGGTGTGAGCTGGGCAGAAAGCACATACCCGATTCAGGTTGCATTGTGTCTGTCACGCGACTCTGTTTCCCTTTTGGGCTCTGTCTTTACATTTATTTTGAGAGATGAAGCTGGTGATTATGGTAAGGGCGTTACATTTCCGACAGTGCTTGCGGTGTTCGGCCAATCACAATGCTCTGGGTCAGCTGGCCAATCAGAGCAGTTTGTGCTTGTCAAAGGAGGGGGCTTTGTTGGAAACGATGTGTTTGAGAGAGGCGGGGTATAGAGGACCTCCAATAATGTGCAGTATTTGAAAAATAATGTGTTTTTTGAACATTAAAGCATGTCAACGTATTCTGTTACACCAAATACACAAAATGATGATCTTTTAAAAAAGCATCATATGACCCTTTAATAAAGTAATTGAAATAGTTACACACACTACTTATTACATTTTTAAACAGGGTAATTTGTTCCAATTAACCTTCCCAACACTGGTTACTTTCTTAACGCAATATTGCAATGCATTACTTTTGAAAGTAGCTTTCCCCAACTCTGCGTGTCATGGGCTTACCTCCCACTATCTCCAGCGGGTCGAGCGTGATCTCAGGAGCGGCGTGATCCGCTGTGCGCTGGACGCTTGCGTTCAGCACCCGGTTCATAAAACTCACTTTGGTGTCGTAAAAAATCAGGCCTGCAAATGAGATCAAGAGAAAACTGTAGTGTTATTTGATATTAGACATGTAGCTAGTGGCGATTCGACGCTGACGATGTTTATTGTTCCCTTGTTTCTTTTGGTTGTGTTAGTTTAAGTGTGTTTTAGGTTTTATGAATTTCTTTTAGCACCGTGCTCGTCCCTCATTTGTGTCTTTAATCCCTCCATAATTTGTAAATATAATATTTATTTTTTTGTTATATTGCATTATTGGATGTTTTGTTATACTGAATTATTTGTCTTACTAAAAGCAAGTTCGAATTCAGTTTAGCCTCTGCCGGTTTCTTAACCTCACGCCTCACATCTCTTTACGAGTACACGTATGTTTTAGCTTAAATAAACTTTTTTTAATATTTTCATTGTGGTTTACCTCCCACACACCCCTATACTCCCGATATCGGGAGACGTAACACTGATGCTGTGAAAAGAAAACGACTCTTCATTGCACTTGAGGTGTCCTTCAAATTTGAAAAGGTTTTAAAAAATGTATTTGCATATAATATTATATTAATGAAATAAAAGGCCACTTACTTGTACTTAAAGACACTTTTATAACAGTTAGCACACTTTAAAGTACACTTTAAATCATTGTTTTAATACACTTTTGTCGTGTTTTAAAGAAGTACACTTATTTTGATATGTTGACTAACATACTGAAGCACATGGACATTATACGGCAATTCTAATCATATGGTTAACTGTATATCTTAATATTATATTTGATTACTAAAACTTTTCATCCTAACAAAACTGTGTAATTACAAGTGTATTTAACATTAATACACAACATTTTAATAGAAATGTCATTAAAGTATATTTTAGTTGATCAGAAATGCGTTATCATAAATTCAGCAGTACTTTAACCATATTTCAAACACAATAGTAATTCTGAAATTACACGTAAAGATGTACTTAAGTCCTACTTAAGTGGATCAAACGCACTCTAAAGTTTAGCTACTTGCATTTTATATAAATGTAAACTATTCATTTAATTGCGATTAACATGCAATTAAGTGTCTGAAAATATTACACTCAGTTCACACTTAAGTATAATTCTGATATTACACAAAGCTGTACTTAAGTCCTACTTAAGTGGATCAAAAGCACTCTAATGTTTAGCTACTTGCATTTTATATAAATGTAAACTATTCATTTAATTGCGATTAACTTGCAATTAAGTGTCTGAAAATATTACACTCAGTTCACACTTAAGTATATTCTTTTAAAGTCTATTATTTTTGTAATAAATGCTCTTTTTGAAAGTATGCTGAAGTGTACTTTTTCTCAAGGGAATTTATAAATTTTTAAACATCCTACATATATGAAATATAGTGAGAAATCACCTTTATTATGAAGCACTTTGGGTGTGATTTAGTACAGCGATGGTATCAGATGGTAATACCATGGTATTTAATGTTTAACATTCATGAAAGAATACTATGGTATCACCGCCGTACTAGAGCATGTAAAGAACATTTTTTCACAAGAACACACCATGAACATTTTCGAGTTACACAAATAAATGGAATAAACTGACTGTCCAAATAAAAAAGTGCATTAAAATCATTACGACAATTACACAATGCTGCTTCATGTCACACTGCCAAGAAAATAATACTGATCACCAATATTCAATATATTGAAAATAATCAATATATTCCCCAGCCTATTCAAAAAACATGGTACTTTTTGGTAGCCTTCTATATAGCTACTAAAGAAACAATCCTGACCAGTGTCATAAGTGTGCCTGTGTATTCGATGACTGACCTTTGGCCTCGCACAGAAGCGTCGCGATGCTGTTTTGATAGGTTTGCGTCAGCCTCAGCTCGACTAACGGCAGGAAGAAGCTCTCCAGCGTGCTGTTGAGCGACTGCAGCAAAGCAAACCGCAGACGCAAACTCTCCACTGGAACGCCTGTGTGATCATCAGAGTTACCTTCTGCGCACACTGGGGTTAAAACATGCAGACTCTACGTCTCTCAATCCAAATCTAACAGCATAACGTAACATGCACTTGCCTAATAAGCATGCGACCTGGGGGTCGGCGGTGTCCTTGGCGTCGAGGTAAACTTCATGAGGATGCAAGCGTGCAGGAGTGATGGCCAGGTGTCGGCACAGACGGTTAGCAAACTGGACCAGCGCAAAGTCCATCTCAAAGGTCCATTTTCTACTGGCTTTCTGAGCGTGTCGGGAGTCGATGCACGTGCATCTGAAACAAAAAACACCATTAAGATCTTCAGAGAGTTGCATTCATTATTCTAGCCATTTATTTGATACATTTTCAGTTTATTTGAAAACCAGAACAAGAAAGACCTGCAGAAACACAGTAGTATGGATGTTTGGGGGCCTGTTCTCAAGAATAAAATGTGACCCTGGACCACAAAACCAGTCTTAAGTGTCATTATTTTTGACATTGGAGGATGTATTGCATCATCTGCCAGCTGAAAGAAAAACAATAAGCTTTCCATTGATGTATGGTTTGTTAGGATAGGACAATATTTGAAAATATTTAAACTATTTGAAAATCTGGAATCTGAGGGTGCAAAAAAATCTAAATATTGAGAAAATCATCTTTAAAGTTGTTCAAATGAAGTTCTTAGCAATGCATATTACTAATCAAAAATTAAATGAAGTTTTAATATATGTACAGTAGGAACATTTCTAAATATCTTCATGGAACATGATCTTTACTTAATATCCTAATGATTTTTGGCATAAAAGAAAAATCGATCATTTTGACCCATACAGTGTATTGTTGGCTATTGCTACAAATATCCCCGAGCGACTTAACACTGCTTTTGTGCTGCAGGGTCACACACATTTCTTAAATTTGTCATTTTTCTTCCTGTAAGAAAAACTAAAATATTTTGCACTACAAAAAAAATGCCTTAAGCAATAATTTGATCTATGACTTTACCTAAAGGGGGGAGAGGGGTCACGTTGTGTAGAGATGGAATACACTGGAGGAACACGAATTGCAATGTATGTATACGGCAACATAAAAGAAAGGAAGGGGGAAAAAGGAGGAAAGAATAAGAAAAGAAACCTAGAACCTTTTAAAAAGGCATGATCAAGAAATTCATTAAAACAACCTACAATATAAAAGTACAAAGCTACCTCCAATTTGTCTCTAATGTGTTTAATGAATTTATTGTGTGGTATAAATTAATTTCACTAATTTATTGAGCATTACAACATAACACTAGCTACATATAATACATAATAACAGAACTAGAAATGTGCTTGTTCTCTTATAGTGACACCAAAGATTGATAATGTTAACAACGATCCGTCATGAATATGCATGAAGTGTCTCTTTGCTGAATCCAGTAAAAATGAGTTTTTTATTTTATAATTATGACAATTTCCGGAAGCATTATAGAGCAAAAAAAGATGTAAATGAATGCGATGGCTCTTTAAAAATACACAGTGCATTAAAACACGCTTCCCAAGTTCTGGATTCCCGTCAAATCAGGTGAAAATTCTTATGGAATTCTTAGAATTTATCTTAAGAAATTTCTGAACTTTAAAATTATTTTGAACAAACCTTTCAAAGTGCAGGTCGTAACCGCACGCCAGGATCGCCCGCCAAACACTGCGAATATCCTGCTTGGCTCTGTCTAGAGTAAACTTGTGGAAACCTTCCAGGGTCAGAAACTTCTCTTCTGGCACTGATGGACAGAGGAAGGGTGAGGCGTTAAGATTTATGAGCTTCCACCGAAACCGAGCATGTATTCATTTTTTGTTAATAAATTCAGAAATCAAGAATGGTATTGTATTAACCTTCAAGCTTTTTGGCGGGAGACTTTTCAGGGTCTTTTTCATCAGGTTTGGTCTTCTCAGGAGATTTTGGCTTAAGGACTGGCTTTTTCTCACTTAGTACAGTTCTGGAAAAACACCATGCAGGAATATCACAGTCCACTAAAACTATAAGATATTTGGTATTACTTTGCAAAAAAAACCTCTGATTTTAAAAATTATATATATCTTTACTTAAATAAATGTTTTATCATTAAAATTGTTTTTATTAATTAATAAAATAAAATTACTAAAAAATTAATTTAAAAAAACTATACCGACATATTAAAAAAATGTATAAACACAAATTATTAAAACAAGCTAAAATTAAAACTGAAAATATAAAAATAAAACTAATTCAAAATATTAATAGTTTTTGTATTAATAAAAAATAATAGTATCTCAAATAATACATAAAATAACACTGGTACTATACATTTTATGGCTACAGATTAACTACTTTTATATATTTCAAAAGAAAAACAATGGTTAATTAAAATGTATCTTAAGGTAAGGGATGCTTGTATTCAATATGTTAAATAATTTAAATAAATTCACTATAAAAATATTTGATCTTTTGGCAGTTTACACTTACAAGTTGTCAGTACTCACCTAACACTGTTCAGCATGGACTTCTCTTTGGCCGGGGGTTTGGTGATGGGTCTTTTTGTGCTGACCACTTTGCCTTGGTGCTGCTCTTTGCCTGCCTTGCTGTGCTTGTTTTTGTTGGGCTTTACTGTGCCATATTTACGGAGAATCTACATGTGCAATTAACAAAGGTTAATAATTTCTGCTTTGGTCCGGTCAAATACTTTGTGTCTGTTCAACTTGGCCTTAAAACTGACGCTAACAACAAAAAAAAAACTAACAGGAAAAGTTAATAGAATGGTAACACATATGTGTGGATTACAACTAGGAAATTTCATAATGATCATTGTTTTGTAATATTAAATAATACCACTGTTAAACTTAAATCATATTGTTAATAATTATTTTGCAAAATGCATGTGGAAGACTCAAAGTGACCATGTGCATGTAGTGGATGTTTTAAAAATTGTAATAAAAAAAATTTTCCCGCAAATATCGGCTGATACAACAGCCTTGGCAAAAACTTAATGGCCGATATTTATCATTAAAAAGGCTAAATAGCGGCTATATTGGCCTTGGCAAAAACGTAATGGCTGATACTGATAATTAACACACAATGCCAAATATCAGTAATATATCAGCACTGGCAAAAACTTAACGACCGATACTGATAATTAATAAAGCTAAATATCGGCCGATATATCAGTCTTGGCAAAAACCTAATGACCGATACAGATAATTAAAATAAAATAAATATGTTTTATGATAAATTCGTAATTTAATAATAATAAATGAATTACGGTTCCGAGGTTTTTACCTGCGTGAGCTGGTCATCAAGCACCTTCTTGGGAGGCCGTATGTGTGTAAAAAACACGTGGAGCAGGTTTCCTGGTGTCTGAGAGTTCATCTGCTCTTTGCTCAGATAAATGTCCGATACTTTCACTGGTTTTGTTGGTACGGAGCTCAGCACCTGCTCTGCGCATATGCAGCTCTTAAAGATGTCTGTCAGCCCATCACGTGCTTCAGGAACCAATTTATCTCCTATAAGAACAAAACATAATTAAACCTGATATCAAGTCAAAGCAAACCCTTGCGAAAAGAATTACAGAATAAACACACCTATTTTTAACATTCTGGGATAAAGAAATCAACGAACCTCTAATTGATTTGTCAAGGAAGTACTCCTCCAGGGCAGAACTCCCTTGTGTGTCAAACAAACTCTGATTTACACTGGAGGCGGTGAGGATCTCCTCATTGGTCATCTCCATTAGCTCCTCCTCTCTTTCCAGATTGGAAAGGCCAATGAGATCACTGCTGTTAAAAAGACTGGCCCGAATCTTCTCTACTTGGGCCCGTGCCCTCACCTGTAAGACAAAAGCAAAAAAACATAACATTATTCGGTATCGAATTTCTTTCACAAAACGGTTAGTGCTACTAGTGTTGCTAAGGTGTTCTAAATGGTTGCTATGCAGTTGCTAGGGTGCTCTAGGTGCGTTTTATCACTGTCTGGAAATCTGGTGAAGATGTGATGAATGCAGTAGGAAGAGTTTGAAAAAGTCCCAGCCAAATTAATCAAAAAAGTTCTAAGCATATTTAAATAATCTGTCATATTTTGTACAACTAGGTGGCAAGCACTGGCGTTCTCAGCGCTGTCAAAATAAAAGTCCTGCTTCTGACGCCCCCCCGCTTATCAAGCCCAACAAGCCAACCAACAAACCCCCCGCCAACCACCAAAAAAACATAATGACCGATGCTGATTATTAAAAAAGGCCAAATATCGGCTGATATAACAGCCTTGGCAAAACTTAACACCCGCTACGCGATCATTAAATAGTCTAAATAGCATCTTCAATCTTGGCCTGGCAAATGTAATGGCTGAATACTGTATTACACACATGCAAATCTCAGTAATATATCAGCACTGGCAAAACGACGACCGATACTTATAATTAATAAAGCTAATATCGTCCGATATATCATCTTGGCAAAAACAGCATCGCGATACAGATATTAAAAATGCCAAATAGCGATTCTATATTGGTCCTTGGCAAAAATAACAGTCGATCAATACTGGCTATCATTCCAAGTCGTCTCAAGACATTCCAAAGTAGTGGGTAAACCAAAAATTAATTTTTATTATTTCTTGGATTTTTAAATTATTTAAATAAAAAAAATAAAAAAAAAAAAAATAATAAAAAAAATTTAAAAAAAGAAACTACAAAAAAACAAAAGAAAAAAAATAAAAAAAACAAAAAAAACAAAAAATCAAAAAAAAGAATAAAGAAAAAAAAAAAAAAAAAAAACAAAAAAAAAAAAAAAACAAAACACAAACCAAAAAAGCCAAAAAAAAAAAAACAAAAAAAAATAAAACAAAAAAAAAAAAAACCAACACAGAAAAAAATAATCATAAAAAAAAAAAAAAAAAAAAAACAAAAAATAAAAAAAATAAAATAAATAAAAAAACAGTAAAGAGAAAAAAAAAATAATAAAAAAAAGAAAAAAAAAAAAAATAAAAAAAAAAAAAAAAAAAAGGAAAAAAAACCCACAAAAACAAAACACCAAAAAACTCATTAAAACAAAAATAAAAAAAAAAAAAACAAACAAAAAATAAAAAAAAAAAAAAAAAAAAAAAAAAAATGAACATAAAAAAAAAACAAAAAAAAAAACAAAAAAACAAAAAAAAAAAAACAACTTCAAACCCAATACCAACATCAAAAACAACCCAAAAAAACACCCAAAAAAACAACAAACAAAAAAAAAAGGGTAAACACCTCCACCGCCCCCACCCCACCCGGCGCCCCCCCCCCCCAAAAAAAAGACAACTATAATTGCTTGATAATTGATAATGCTGATTATTAAAAAAGGCCAAATATCGGCTGATATAACAGCCTTGGCAAAAAATGTACAACGTATACTGACAAGTAAAAAAGGCTCAATATCAGCTGATAAATCGAACTTAATGGCCGATACTGATACTTAAAAAAATGCCAAATATCAGCCGATATATTGGCCTTGCAACATAACAGTCGGTAAATACACATCCACAGGAACCGTGCATTTAAAATTTTTCATACTTTTCCATAAAATAAACATAGTCAGACATCTGTTATGATGTGCTTATGTGCAAAAGGAATATAAGTGCATGTCAAAATAAATGAATCTGAAACAAGAGCATGGCATACCATATCAATAAAATCAAAGCTAATTTAAGTATGAACAACAGTAATAAAGATGCTTGTAAACACCACTAGTTTTATATTACTGTTGTCGGTCCCACCCACCTCTATGACAGCATAGCCTTTGATTGGTCGTGTCACACTGGCATGGATGTCTGGCGAGGCAACGGTGTACATGGAGCTCCCATCTGAGACTGACGTCGCACCACTATCCAACTGCTCTCCAATGCTGCCGAGACTACCTTGACTTCCTGTGCTACAAAGAGACACATCCAGACTCTCCTGACTGGAGACCGTGTGTGGATCCAGCGGTGCATGTGGCTGGGAAGGTGCTGTTTGAGGGGTTACCAGCTCTTGGTTCACTAGCAGCTCACCGGAAGCCCTGGAAGCTCCCTGTAAAGAGCCGGAGACCGACGTCTGGCTCGCTGAAGCCGAGGCACTCATTGCTGGCGTTGCGCTGATGCTATTTGGGCTTCCTGCAGTGCAATCTCGCTTTGCATCTTGGAGAATACCTGAAGTTTCAGCTTTGGCTTTTTTAGGGTCCTCCTCTTGAACAGGAATAAAGATCTCATCCTTGAAGAGACCGCCGTGTGCGTTGCAAGCCCTTCGGATTGCATTGCGCACCACGGATTCCTCCAAGTGAGTCGGGATTCCTGAGAGCACGAGCAAACGACTGTGAGCGGTGGAGCCAACCAAGGCTTGGCAAGCATCTGCAACCGCATCTTCAGTGACACCCAGACCTTGCGGGTCCTTGTTAGTAAGGTGCCGCAAAATCAAGAGTAACGTCAACCCACGGTGAAACCACAACATGTCCTCTGGCTTCCCTCCGGCCATGTTTAGTAAAGCACTGTCACATTCTGATGGTCTCGCTCCACTTCCAGAACCATGTTTCCCTGAGACGACAGCTGCCGATGCAACTGTGACCGCTGCCCGTTCGCGCTTTAGCTTCACCTTTTTGCGCTTCGAAAGCAAGCTTGGACTTTGGGGCGTTTGGCCCGGAGAGGATGATGAAGAGGATGAGGAATCACTACAGTTGGTGGCACTTGTAGACGAGGGGACGCCTACCACCGATGTCCCCGCACCCGAACTGAGTGGCAGAGTTACTTCGGCGACTGCCAGACACACCTCCATCAGGGCATGGAAGTAGGTCGAGAAGCGGCTCCGCTCGGTGACGAGCGCAAGCGCTCCGCTGCTACCCGCTGCGGAAATGCAGGAACCTCCGCTAACTGGCCCCCAGTTTTGGGTCTCGTGGTCGTAAAGTTTTCGCAGCTCGGATTGAAGAAACATAAGGACTGTTAGGCAAGGGTTGAGAAGCAATGTAATGTGGCTAGACAGCCTCGAGGGGGTTTTGCGACGCTCGAAGGCGTGGATCTTGCGGAGAAGCTCCGCAAGTAAGTGGAAGATCAGCTCCTTGATGCACGGAGCAAGATCGGTAGTCCACAGAAGCCCACCTAAACACAGATAAAGCAAGTGTGATGCTGAAAAAAGAAACTGCATGGGAAGTTTTACTAGCATGTTTCATTAAATCCTTGGGGGGAAATAAATTAACATTTCTTACCCAGCAACTCTACAACCTGCATTAGCACAGAAGTGGGCACAGTGTCCAGCTCATCCTCAGAGCGGTCAATGTTTTCCCCTATGGTGTAGGTTAGCAGCTGTTCAGCAAAGGCCATGGCCAAGGGAAACTCAAGAGGCAACGAGTGCAATACCAGCACTGCACCAGGAGGGGGAGATACACCTGCAGACAGTGACCAGAATAGGAGTTAAATATGACATGAAAAGGAAAATCACGCTCTATTTTCTAAATGTATCTTACTGATCATATGCTGTGGTCACACTATATTTTGAGCATGCGGCCTATCCTTGTGAAAAAGAAGTACACTTTTGCATACATCTAAAAAGACAACATTACGGAAATAATATATTTTAAAAGAAAATACTTAAGTGCCAGCTGAATGTTAATTGCAAATAAATTAAAAGGGTTTAAATGTATATGTACAGTGGGTACGGAAAGTATTCAGACCCCCTTAAATTTTTCACTCTTTGTTATATTGCGGCCATTTGCTAAAATCATTGAAGTTAATTTTTTTTTCCTCATAATGTACACACAGCAACCCATATTGACAGAAAAACACAGAATTGTTGGCATTTTTGCAGATTTATTAAAAAGAAAAAACTGAAATATCACATGGTCCTAAGTATTCAGAACTTTGCTCAGTATTTAGTAGAAGCACCCCTTTTGATCTAATACAGCCATGAGTCTTTTTTGGGAAAGATGCAACAAGTTTTTCAAACCTGGATTTGGTGATCCTCTGCCATTCCTCCTTGCAGATCTTCTCTAGTTCTGTCAGGTTGGATGGTAAACGTGGTGGACAGCCATTTTTAGGTCTCTCCAGAGATGCTCAATTGGGTTTAAGTCAGGGCTCTGGCTGGGCCAGTCAAGAACAGTCACAGAGTTGTTGTGAAAACACTCCTTCGTTATTTTAGCTGTGTGCCTAGGGTCATTGTCTTGTTGGAAGGTAAAAATTCGGCCCAGTCTGAGGTCCTGAGCAACTCTGGAGACGAAGGTTTCTCCAGGTATATCCCTGTGCTTGGCGATTCATCTTTCCCTCGATTGCAACCAGTCGTCCTGTCCCTGCAGTTGAAAAACACCCCCACAGCATGATGCTACCACCAACATGCTTCACTGTTGGGACTGTATTGGGCAGGTGATGAGCAGTGTCTGGTTTTCTCCACACATATCGCTTAGAATTAATGCCAAAAAGTTCTCATCAGACCAGAGTATCTTATTTCTCACCATCTTGGAGTCATTCAGGTGTTTTTTTTAGCAAACTCCATTTGTGTCTTGCACTGAGGAGAGGCTTCAGTCGGGCCACTCTGCCATAAAGCCCGGACTGGGGGGGGGCTGCAGTGATGGTTGACTTTCTACATCTTTCTCCCATCTCCCGACTGCATCTTTGGAGCTCAGCCACAGTGATCTTTGGGTTTTCTTTACCTCTCTCACCAAGGCTCTCTCTCCCCCGATAGCTCAGTTTGGCCGGACGGCCAGCTCTTTGGAAGGGTTCTGGTCATCCCAAACGTCTTCCATTTAAGGAGTGGAGGCCACTGTGCTCTTGGGAACCTTAAGTGCATCAGAATTTTTTTTGTAACCTTGGCCAGATCGGTGCCTTGCCACAATTCTGGCGCTGAGCTCTTCAGGCAGTTCCTTTGACATCATGATTCTCATTTGCTCTGACATGCACTGACGTGAGCTGTAAGGTCTTATATAGACAGATGTGTGGCTTTCCTAATCAAGACCAATCAGTATAATCAAACACAGCTGGACTCAAATGAAGGTGTAGACCCATCTCAAGGATGATCAGAAGAAATCGACAGCACATGAGTTAAATATATGAGTGTCACAGCAAAGGGTCTGATACTAGGACCATGTGAATTTCAGTTTTTCTTTTTTAATTAAATCTGCAAAAATGTCAACAATTCTGTGTTTTTCTGTCAATATGGGGTGCTGTGTGTACATTAATGAGGAAAAAAAATTAACTTAAATGATTTTAGGCAAATGGCTGCAATATAACAAAGAGTGAAAAATTTAAGGGGGTCTGAATACTTTCCGTACCCACTGTGTATGCAGTTTTGGACTGCTTTTTGACCCAAGTAGGACTTAAGTACATCTTTATTCTATTGTCTTTGAAATATGAAACAATCACTTATGGGAAAACTATGGTTGTTAAATCACTCATACAGAAACGGTATAAGTCATGCATTTAAAAATATTTGTAGTAACACATTTATAACGATGACGTTGCAGTTTAGTGCATTTAAAATATATTAACCTTGAATGTAATATTGAATTATAATCAAGTACTTAACATGTGCTTTAATATGTTAGACATCACATCAAAACTTCTCTAAAGTACGACTAAATATTTTTAAAACAATTTCCAAAGTAAAAACTTACAATAGGTAACATTTAAAAGTGTACTTAAGTGTGTTAAGAAAATGCCATGAAAGTGTCTCTTTTCAAGTCACTTAAGTGGCCTTTATTTTCATTAATTTTATAAAAACAAAAAGTTTTTTTTAAAAATACACTAATAAAATTTGAAATACACTTCAAGATTTGAAGTGCACATCCAATATAATTAAATGATGCTGATTTAAGTGGCCACTTTGCTCACTATTGTCTACAATTTTAGCCAAGTAAAAACATTTTTATATATATTGAACATACCGAGTAGAATCTTATAAGTAGGTAAAATCCAGAAATGTATCTAACAAAGTAACATGTATTTGACATGCCTAGTTTGACATGCACTTTGTCGGTGGGGATGATGATGCTGGGATACTGGTTGGCTGTGGGTGGAGGGGTGAGTCCTGTATTGGACGGGGAAGCGTCCAGCGGGTAGCACACTGCCTCCATCAGATTCAGCTGGCCGTTTCGTCGAACCTTATGACCAAGTCCATACACCATTAAGCGAGTCCAAGGGGCCTTGTATAGAGAGGAGCTAAGAGGAAAAACATGACATGCAAAAAAATTCTTCATGAAAGCAAGACGCAAAAACAGGTCGTTTAGAAATACGAGTGCTTGTGATATCCATAGAGAAAACATGCCTAATGTTGTGTTGTCAGATAATCAACAGAAACTCACTCTTTACGGCAGCTGAGTTGGCTCTCTTTGCAAGAGACGACCACAAACGCGGCGCCAGGGAAGTTCACGTCCATGCTGACCTTGGACTCTGTGATGGGAAACTCTTCCAGTGTGAACTGCTCTGGAGCGCTCTGAATGTTCAGCAAACATAAAAACGTAACCACAATAACTAATAATAATTTAACACGGTGCACTTTCAGGACTAAGGCCCGGTTTCACAGACAGGGCTTAGACTAAGCCAGGATTAGGCCATAGTTCAATTAGGACATTTAAGTAATTTTTATGAACGTACTTAGAAAAAAACATTACTGGTGTGCATCTCGAGATAAAACATATTTTAAGATCAGTCAGTGCAAGTTTCTTTCAGTTGAATCAGCTCAGACTTACAGTTTAGTCTAGGATTATGCTTAAGCCTCGTCTGTGAAACTGGGGGAATGTTTCTTAACACACTTTAGTACAAAACAGTTAAAAAGTGCACTTTTATTTTGGATACATTTAAATATGACAAAATATAATGTTTGATTTGCAATCAGTATTTGCAAAGTAATTTATAGCGTACTCACAACAGTGCTATAAAAATGTGTAAATATCTAAATGATAGATGTCTTTCTGAACACACACACAAAAAAATAACATAATATTGAGGGAAATAATAGGTTTATTTTTTTAAAGGCTCTTCTGTCATTTTTGCTTTAGAAAAGTTTTTTTGTTTGTGCAAAATTTTTAACTCTATCAGGGTTATTACTGTTAACTAACTAAAACCATGAAAATATTTATTTGAAATAAAATGAACATTAACTGAAAAAATAAAATTAATAAATTAAAATGTATTTTATTTCAGCTAATTGCCAACATTTTTCATTTTGAGTTTAAATACTAAAATAACAAACCAAAAACTAAAACTTAATAAAAACTATAGACATAAAATAAATTACTAAAGCTTGAACTGAAATGAATAAAAAGAAAACATAAAAATAATATAAAATATTAACAAAAACTAGTATATCAATGACATTAAAATAATACTGATCTGATTTTTCAACCTATACAAAATCATGATTTTCAAAATAATAACATATCCTGTAGATAAGAGTCCTGATAAGTGGACACAGGTCAGTTGTGAGGCGTTGGTACCTGTAGGAAGCAGCAGATCTGTTTAGTGAGCTCGAGGAGGCTGTCCTCTCCCTGATGCAGGGCTCTGCTGATGGCCACCGTCAGCCACTCGCGGATGCTCTGAGCGTGTCCCTGATAGAAGAGCTCGGCCGGGGAGCAGCTCTCGCCCTGCAGCTCGTGGAGGACAGACTGAGCCAGCAGAATAGAGTTTGAGCTGATTCTGCCATCTACAGACGCCAAAGGGAAATCAACAAATACAGAAAAGTGAGTTTTATTATGATGGATGCACTGGCCTTCACTTTATGTATTTTTTTTTTATGTATTAAAAGGAATAGTTCACCCAAAAATGAAAATTTGGTGAAACCACACGCAAGCCGTCTAATACGTAGATGAGTTTGTTTCTTCATCAGATTTAGAGAAATGTAGCATTGCATCAGTGTCTCAGCAGTGAATGGGTGCCATCAGAACGAGAGTCCAAACAGCTGATAAAAACATCACAACAATCCCACCACTCCAGTCCATCAGTTAACATCTGGAGAAGCTGAAAGCTGTGGTTGGTTTATAGACATCCATCATTAATAGGGGCGTTTTAAACTAAATACTAGTCAACAATCCATATAACGCTTCCCCCTCCTCCAGTGAAAATTCTGTTCTGAAAGGAGAGAAATGCTGCACCTACTCAAACCCATTTAAACATCTCTAAAAAAGTTCTAAAAATATATGTTTGTGGATTTTGATGTGAGAGACAACAGATGATGCACTTTTTCACTTCAGGAAGCATTATTATGGATTATGGACTAATATTTTAACCAGAAGCAACAGGTTAATTAAACACCTGGATTATGGATGGAGCTTCTCAAAAACACACAGCTTTTGTCTTCTCCAGAAGTTAACTGATGGACTGGAGTGCTGTGTGTTATTGTGGTGTTTTTATCAGCTGTTTGTACTCTCGTTCTGACGGCACCCATTCAATGCAGAGCATCCATTGGTGAGCAAGCGATGAAATGTTACATTTCTCTAAATCTGATGAAGAAAAACTCATCCTAATCTTGGATGGCCTGACATTTTCACCAAATTTCATTTTACAACTATTCCTTTAACATGTAAAATGTAAATTTGGAAATTGGACCAAACAAGTTGGCAACCCGTGCTCATTAAATCATTCGTATGACATCACCTGGCAGAGGCGGAGCCAGCAGCTGATTGGACAAGAGCTGCAGGTGCTCAAGTGTGATGTCTCTCACGGCGGGGATGTGGAAGAGACGTGTGAACGTGTGAGGGCTCTTGGGAGCAAAGATGTTGAGCAATGCCATGCGGCAGTAGAGACGCGCCAGAAGCACTTTCACAGCGCAGCATCGCCCTGAAACCACACACACACCACACACACACACACACACACCACACACACACGTAACTGAATGCTACTGAAACATTCTGTTTAAAAGAAAGCTCTTTCAGTAAAAACCTGATATTTTTGAATTGACAATAAGAAATGTGTCCCTGGAGTCACAAAGCTGTTAATTGGTCGCGTGGGGTTATGTAGCAATAGCCAAAAATACATTGTATGGGTCAAAATTATATTTTTATTTTATGCTAAAAATCATTAGGATATTCAGTAAAGACCATGTTCCATTAGATATTTTGTAAATTTCCTACCGTACATATATCAAAACTTAATTATTGATTAGTAACATGCATTGCTAAGAACTCATTTGGACAATTTTAAAGATGATTTTCTCAATATTTAGATTTTTTTGCACCCTCAGATTCCAGATCTTTAAATAGTTGTGTCTCCGCCAAATATTATCCTATCCTAACAAACCATACATCAATGGAAAGCTAATTTATTCAGCTTTCAGATGATGCATAAATCTCAATTTCAAAAAATTGACACTTAAGACTGGTTTTGTGGTCCAGGGGGTCACAAATGTGTCTAGAATGCATTACCGGTGAATCTTGATGTTGCGCGGCTGTTAGAGACACCAGGCCGTTCGCTGCAGCCCTGCGGGATCCTGCCGGCGGCCTCTCCAGCGTCTCAATGGGGTACCAGTACCGAACTAACACTCCCTCACTGCGGAGATACGTCTCCACCTGCACCAGCTCACTGCCCTGAACACACACACATCAAGCCAGTCAAGTTTCAGATTGATTGTGTTTGAAACAGGTGCATTTAAAAGAGGCTAAAAGACTATCACAGCCTGCAAAGAACATGTATGGACTATTTCAATATTGTGGGAAAAAATGCAAAAATATTTATATGTATACATGTTAATATTATTTATACATCATTAAGTATAATACACATCAGTTTTTGCTATTTTACCAAAAAAATCTTGTTGTGAAGGATGCTTTCTCATTATGTCTAATCACATCCACAATAAAAAACTGACAATTATAACAAAAACGAAATAAATAAGATAAAACATCACATAGTCAATATTCCCTGAAATGCAACGCATTTCAATAATACTTTATTTTCAAATAGAATTTGTAATTTTTATTTACATTTTTATATTTTTATCCTAGTAAAAAATCTGACTTTTACAGATTTTTTTGCTGATCAAAAGTGAAAAACATAATAAATAAAATATTCAGATATATATTTGCAATATATTATAATATAAAGCTCACAAAAGTGTATTTAAAAAATAATTTTTGTAAATAAACTAGATATATATAATATATATATATCTCTCTAATAGCATGTTATATATATATATTTATAGATAGTGTGTGAGCTTTCTATTATAATATTATTATATTAATTAATCTCACAGCCTGCAAAGACAACGTCTGGACTATTTCCATGTTGGAAAAAATCTTACATTTATTAACTTTTAAAATCAATGTTGTTTCATAAAATCATGAGAATGTTGAAGAATTATGCGGATTTCATTAGAAAAAAAAAATGTGTCAAAGCTGTATGATTCTCATTACATCCCAATTTTATCAAAATAAAAAATTAACAAAATAGATAAATTATGTTAAATAAAATTAAGAATAAAACACGGTGCATAGAATCAATTGTCATACATATGCAAAAATATGCTTAATTTACTTATATAATTTCAAAGTATATAACATCACACAATTACATAATTTTTTCTTTTTTGTGGGGTTTCATTTCTGCCAACGCTGATCTGTTTTTTTGGAAACCCTTATATGACTGATGCAGACACTCACAGAGTCGACATCGAGCACGACTCCATGCAGGCCGAAGGTCTTCAGCATGCCCCGGATGGCAAACTTCGGCAGAGCTGTGCTGCTGCTGCTGTTGTTTCCCTCAGGGCAGCGGATGCCGACTGTCAAACCTGTTACCGTAGCAGAAATGCTGAACTGTAATTTATATAAGCTTCATTTACAAGTAATTCAAAATGCTAAAAGCTGCTAAAAACTTGCACCACGACGCGGGAAAATAAAGAGAATCTCGGTCAAATAGTGTGAACGTGTGTTTCGCACAGACCTTTGCGGACTTTATCGATGGTGAACTTGTTAGCTTCATCTTTGATGTCCTCGATGGTTGGGAGGTAGAGGTCTCGAGGAATCCCTCCATTCTCTTCATACAGAAACTCGACGGTCTGACGAGCGATATCCACCATTCCTGTCCCATAAAACAGCATGATTCATATCAGGCACCTGGGAGAAAACCTCCAGGGACATTTTTTATTTATTTTAAGAGGATATTTAAAAAACAACTGTACCTGCAGATCATATAGGCTAATATCAATGAACTAAAAGGCCACTTAAGAGACACTTTCATGACTGTTTCGTATCACACTTGAGTACACTTTTAAAATATGCATTTTGTAATAACGTCAGAAGTTTCACTTTAAAGCACAACATTGTAATTATCAAGAACACTTACTTCCATGTGTTGACTAACATACTAAAGCACATGCACTTGATTATCATTTTAACTGTACTATGTAATTCAGTGTTAAAACTAATATAGTTTAGATGTACTAAATTGCAACATGCATTAAAATACATGATACAAGTTCCAATAGAAATGACATTAAAGTATACTTTAGTTGATCATAGATGCTTGTCAGTACACTCAGCAGTACTTAAACCATACTCTAAAGAAAATAGAAGTAATTATGAAACTACATATAAAGATGTACTTAAGTCCTGGGTCAAAAAGCACTTTAAAGTTCAGCCAAATGCATTTTATATCATTTTAAATTAAAATACATTGCAATTAAAACACTATTAAGTGTCTGAAAACATTGCATTCAGTATATTCTTTTAAAGTACATAACATGTACTCTTTTTAAAGTATGCTAAAATGTGTTTAGCCATTGCAAATAAACAGAGACACGCGTTCACTCACCCAGCTGAAGCGCTCCTTTGATCTGGTCCAGGCCGGACTTCCTCTCTGCCTCGTTCCTGAAACGACGGCGAATGGTTGGGAAAACTTTGCTTTCCCACGCTTTCACTAGCAAAGCGTAATGATCCTCCTTTACAGAGAGAAGGCAAGAGAAAGACACAGGTTTGTATAATGTGTGTAAATGGCTTGTGAGGAAGTTAAAGGAACGCTCCACTAGTTTTGAAAATAGGCTAATTTTCCGACTCCCCTAGAGTTAAACAGTTGAGTTTTACCGCTTTCGAATCCATTCAGCCGATCTCCGGGTCTGGCGGTAGCCCTTTTAGCTTAGCATAGATCATTGAATCTGATTAGACCGTTAGCATCTCGCTCAAAAATGACCAAAGAGTTTCTGTATCTTTCCTATTTAAAACTTGACTCTTCTGTAGTTACATCGTGTACTAAGACCCGACGGAAAATGAAAAGCTGTGATTTTCTAGGCCGATATGGCTAGGAACTATACTCTCATTCCGGCGTAATAATCAAGGTGCAGCAGGCGCAATGATATCACGCAGCGCCTGAAAATAGGCTAACTTCTGTCAACATAACCAACGTGACAACCTGCTTGCACAGGGAGCGTGCTGGGGACTATTTTCAGGCGCTGCGTGATATCATTGCGCCTGCTGCACCTTGATTATTACGCCGGAATGAGAGTACAGTTCCTAGCCATATCGGCCTAGAAAATAACAACTTTTAATTTTCCGTCGGTCTTAGTACACGACGTAACTACAGAAGAGTCAAGTTTTAAATAGGAAGATACAGAAACCATCTTTGGTCTTTTTGAGCGGATGCTAACGGTCTAATCATATTCACATGATCTATGCTAAGCTAAGCTAAAAGGGCTACCGCCAGACCCGGAGATCGGCTGAATGGATTCGGAAACGGTGAAACTCAACGGTTTAACTCTAGGGGAGTCGGAAAATTAGCCTATTTTCAAAACTAGTGGAGCGTTCCTTTAAGGGCCTGGTTATGAGCTCTTCATACCCTGGGAATATCTTCATCATCTTCATCATCGCTCTCATCATCAGCAATCGGTGGCGGATGAGCGTTTGGCCCGGAGACGACCAGATTCTCATAACTCAGTTCAACCTTATAGTGACAAGAGGCATCGCTGCTGTACTCTGTGAACAAAACAAAACAAGAAGAACCAGATTTAACCCACATCAAATTTAAATAACATCTGCCTTCCCGATTCTGCCAGATAATGAGTTTTATTCTGTAGTAGGAGGGAAAAATGTAAAAGATTCTAACCAAAACTTTGAAATAATTCAGATTTTTAAAAAAATGTTTTTGAAAGAAGTCTCTTCTGCTCAACAAGGCTGCATTTGTTTGATCAAAAAATAGTAAAAAAAATAAATAAATAAAAATATTGACATTTTATTACAATTTAAAAGAACTATTCTATATTGTGATATATTTTTGAATGTAACTGTTTCTGAGGAGCTACATTGTTTGGTGGAAGAATACTGTTTTTATTAATATCATTACACTTTATTTCCTCCGTTTTATTTTGTGAAACCTTACTACGTATATGGAATAACCGTTTTATAAAAGCAGTAAGCCCCGTGAAGCCGTGGTTTCCAGTGAATTTATAACAGCTAAGAGGGTTTTAGTCACTCCGGCTTCACGTCGTACCTAACACGCCCCTGATTAGAGCATGTTGGAAACAGTTGTGCTGCAGAACATTTCTGTGGAAACCGTGATGCACTAGCATCCAAACGTTTGGGATGATCACGAAATTAATACTTCTATTCAGCAAGGAAGCATTAAATTGACTTCGATTTCAATAATCAATATAATATATATAATAACTAAATAAAAAATAATCCTGCTCTTTTGAATTTTGTTTTCAACCTGTGAACTCCTGAAATCAAATCTATCCACAAAAATATTGTGCAGCACGACTGTTTTCAAGATTGATAATAATCAGAAATGTTTCTCGAGCAGCAAATCAGCATATTATACTGATTTCTGAAGTCATGTGACACTGAAGACTGGAGTTATTATGCTGAAAATACAGCTGCGCATCACAAATACATTATATATTCACATAGAAAACAGCTATTTGAAATTGTAATAATATTTCACACTATTACAGTTTTTCCTGTATTTTTGATCAAATAATTGCAGCTTTGGTGAGCAAAAGAGAATTATTTTAAAACATTAAAACTTCTTAATTATTCCACACGTTTGACTGGTACCGTACATGCACACAGCTTTTTTTTGCTCTGAAACTATAAGTTAATATGTGGACACTGACGCTGCTGTGCTGTGACGACCGCAGCGATGCGACACGGGGGGCCGTGAGACCCGGAGTCAGACGTCACGCTCGTGCCGGCGTCGTTGTCGCTGTCGGAGGCCATGGCGAAGGGCAGAGCCTCGAAGTTGGCGCTGATCTCCTCTGAGAGGTCCATGCAGAGATCGGCGGCGTTTCGGTGAGCCTGTCCCTCTGCGTACGCAAACAACCGGCAGCCGAAGTTTGCGTGAATCTTCGTATTCTGAAAAAGAGAATCACAACAACTACATAAGCACATTTTTGGATGCTTAAACCAATCATAAAAACAGATGTCACTGAATATCCCAGAACTGCAGAACCCAGGAAAACATATAATATTGATGAGTAGATATGACGCATTATATCCTATCAGGTGCCCTTCATTCTTTATTTACACTCTGCAATCTGAAATGCATTTGTCCATTTTACTTATTTGTCTTTTTGAACATCTTTTTGTCTTTCCATCTAATTTGGAGGGATATTTGTAGCAATAGCCAACAATACATTGTATGGGTCAAAATTATAGATTTTTCTTTTATGCCAAAAATCATTAGGATATTAAGTAAAAATCATGTCCCATGAAGATATTTTATAAATGTCCTACCGTAATATATCAAAACTTAATTTTTGATTAGTAATATGCATGCTAAGTACTTAATTTAAACAACTTTAAAGGCGATTTTCTCAAAAAAAAAAAATTCTGCACCCTCAGATTCCAGATTTTCAAATAGTTGCATCTCAGCCAAATATTGTCCTGTCATAACAAACCACACACCAATGGAAAACTTATTTATTCAGCTTCCAGATGATCCATAAATCTCAATTTCAAAAAATGTACACTTATACTGTTTTTGTGGTCTCTCTTTTTGCAAAACATTTAATTGCTGCTGAATACCGGCATGATGAATAACAAAAAATCAGCAGGCTACATCAAGACTGTATATATATATATATATATATGTATATATATATATATTATATATATATATAAAAAAAAAATGGCGGTTTGTAGTTCTCTCAAAATTCTGAAGAAAAAAATATATTAGACAACTAAAGAAAATCATGGAATGATTCAATGACTCACTCAAGATTCACTTGATTCATTACTGGATGATTCAGTGTTTTTGAATGAATCTCTTGAATGAATGATTCAAAGACAGGAATTTGTAGGCGTAATTAAATTTTACAACAGGTATCCGATTCTGGAATTGGAACTGATTTTCGATCCCCAAACCTATTCTTAATGAAATTGTCTTTAATTGAAATAAATCGGAATACATAAAATAAAATGTAAATATTGTTGATTACTTTTAAATGTAAATAAAAATGAGAAATGTTGCCTTGGCAACTAACTGAAACAAATAAAATAAAATAAAATTACTAAAATTAAAATGAAGTTAATTCAAAATATTAATAAATACTATAGTAGTATACAAATAATACTACAATGACACTGAAAATTGCAATTGGCTTTTTTTCCTCCCAAGCATATCCATTTTAACCTATAAATGAACTGAAACTGATGATTTATCTTTTGTGTGCAAACCTTCTTCTGAATGTGGACTACAGGCCACATGCCTCCGGCCACGTCCTCCAGATAAGGAGTGAGACGCTGGCCGCAGTAGGTGAAGTACACTCTTCCTTTGGGAGGCTGGCCGGGGGGAGGAGGAGTGCCTTCCAGACGCTCCCAACCGATGCCTGCAACATCACCTGAGTCCAAACACACCACACAAACCATCACCACAGCAGCTCCAGAACTATGCATGAACAAACACACGTCAAATGTTCGCCGGCCAACATTGGGGAGTACGTTACTATGCAGAAACCCCACTAACTTTACATGTCATATTCTATTACATAAACAGCACAGCTTTTTCCACTTACAAGACGCTTTTTTTCAACAAGTATCGGTATGTTTTTGTACATTGGTTTTTACTGCAAAAATCTTCTTTTCCAGTAAAAAAAAAAACATTCTAAACATTCTTAAATCAAGATTAGGGATGCTCTTTTTAACCGGTTGACCGACCGTAAGAATTTTGACTGATTATCCAATCGTTACCGGTTTCTGTTCAGTCTCTTATCATAATATTAAAAAAGGTTTGCTGCATGGCTAAAATATGCTACGTTTTAGAAGAAAAAAACAATAAAAAACGCAAGTATAAGTCGCATTTTATTATTTCATTCAGAAATAGGCCTAATGCCGACACAAAATGTTTACGAACATTATAATAAACACTGTAAACATAACTAGACTATTTTAGCTCCCCTCACTCCACAAAAAAATCCTTTCAATTAACAGTATTTAGAAAAAAAACAAGAATTAAAAATATAAGAAACTATAGCAATATAAACGACAAGCCAAAACGAATTCATTTAGGCTAAAACGAAACTGAAACCAACGTTGCGTCTCTCATTCGACACAAAATCAAATGTTTCTGTATTCGCGATATATTTGAATGCCAAAATATTATTTATTATGTAGCCTAGGCTTCACTTGCGTTCCAATATCCACGTGAAACAAAATGTTTTGCATAACATCATGGCGGTGCGGTGGTAACACTTAACGGCACAGATTTTATTTTTATTTAAACTGAGCAGTGTGTTTTTTCCCCCATATGTTTGACTGACTGTATTTTATTATGATAATGAACAGGATGCATTGTCAAGGTAGCAATGCTTAACTATGTGTGCGCATGCAGCGCTGGCGCAATCACTTGAACTTGTTCCTTCTAACAGAAGCAACTACTCCTTTTAGTCATAAAGATAATCAGAATTGTAAAAGGTTTGCTTTTATTTGTGTACATTCACAATAAAAACAAATCTTTGTGCTTTTGTAAAATAGGCCTATAAGAAAAATAGGATGCCGCTTTCTGCCGTCTTGGTTTCCTTTCGCGCAGCACAACAATGAACCGAAACTTGTTTTAATATAATGCATCAAAATTAAGCAGATTTATGATTAAAATAAGAAAAAATATTTGCCAATGGGACAAGAAATATAAACTTAATTCAATTTTTTTAATTCTTCTTATTTTAACCGTGAACTTACTCAATTTTAATACGTCTCACTTCATTTTTTATACTATGTATTTAGTCCATTTATTTACTTAATTTGCAATTTTGCTTCAAGCTGATTTATCTTGATTTAATAATGTTTAGATATTTGTAATAGAAAACAAGACATAATTACAGATTAAGAAGAACATTTTTTGCAGAGTATGTGATATTTTATTGTGCACACAACAGCTGATTATTTATTTAATTATCATGCTTCTACACCATCTTAACACTCAACTTCAGCTCTTTAAGCACACATTTCTGTTTTAAGAGCAAACAGAAAGCGTTAGCTACAAGAGAAACAATAGGCAACTCGCCGTCGCGGGAAAGAACAATCCCTTTAAACATGCTTCAACAGTTTCAAAAGTAGCTTTCCCAACAGTTGGCTTGAAAAACGTAATGTGCTTGTAGCTAATGGCTAAATGCTCAAAAGAATAAAGTCAGTCCTGTCTCACCGGGAAGTAGAGTCACGTCTAGTCTCACACTCTTCCACTGCAGCAAGCTGGAGCCATTATAGTGTACCGCCCTCCCATTACTGAGCGGGAGAGAAACAACAACAAAAAAGAGTTAGGATGGGAAGCAGAGGGGAAGAGAAAGAACAGGTTTAGAGTCCAGTGGACGTGTTAAATGGAGCGGGTCAGTACTTGTGGAATAGACAGGTGCCCACAGGACTGGTCCAAGCGCCGTCTCTCTTCTCGGCCTCCGGGGAGAAACCGAACGAAACTACAGGGCCGCTGTCATCCTCTGAGTCTCCGAAAGAAACAACCTCGATCTCCCAGTAAAAGGAAGGAGCCTGGAAACCAGAAAGAGATGGAGAAACTTAGAGATAGATATAGACTACTCCAAGCACTTCTTGACAGCTATAGAAAGCTATAGCAAAAATGACGTGAATATTGAGGAAACGATGGATGGTTTTCACGCTAAAGTAAAGTAAAAGATCGCTTCTTAAACCAGAGAGGGTGAACATGTTGGAATCCTTGTGGGGGAAAAAACATGCATGCAGTTTAGTTTTACTTTTCTTTTCATTTTAAAAAGCTTGTTATCTTTGCTGTTAACCTCACGTTACACTATGGAGGCTCTCGTGTTTGCTAAACGTTCTGTAATTTATTAGTCGGTATATTGTGTGCATGTGGTGTGTGCCATGCCTCGTCTTACAACGTTTTGTAAGCTAGTTTGTCATTGTATCTTACAGTTTTATTGTTGTTGTGCTTTTTAATTAAGAATAGCAAAGAATGCATATTTTGTTTTAGTCTTAAAAAGTGAAATATGCATAGATGTATGTAAGCAAATCAGGCAATTATCTTTTCTGGCTTATAACACAGCAAAAGAAGAACTCCCGTTCACAAAATTCAAATCACAAATACTGTACCACTTTCGTTTCCATATAACTATAAACACTATGATAAGCTCATCAGCATGCATTGATTAATCCCATGTTGAAGCAAAAAAAAATTGCGACCAAATCATGTGCTTGTGTGACCAACTGAGAAAGTTAGTCGCAAAGAAGCGACCAGTGGGAAGAATGAGTATAGATACATTCTAGATATTTTATAGCCAATTGTAGATATTGCTTAACTGTGTTAACTATATTATACACACTGAAAAACGATCAATATCATGCACTTTCACAACAAAATAAAAGTTTTTTTTTCTTTATTGAATATTAAAAATAGTTATCTTTCTCTGGATCAATGTTTCTACACTGGTGATTCTAACTTTTTTATTTATACCAAACAAGACCGTAATCATGTGTAGAAAACTGGGGGGACCAATTGTTTTGAAGAAAATATAAATACCTCTATGGTAACGGTACTTATTTAAAGAAACAAAATAAATAAAAGATTTAAATGGATTTAGGGGAATAAATAAAAAAATTAAAAAGATCAGTAAAAGAACAAGAATAAGAATTTTTGTGAAGTAATCAATCTGAACTACAAATCATATTTTTATTTTAAAATACGCACCCGTTTTATTTTAGTTGTATTGTTGAAAACGCAAAAACAGAAAATGCTATTGTCGTCACAATCAATATGCATTACATGAATCACGTAAATGACCGACCTACTTTCCCCCCCCAACTCGAAGGCCGTCATTTGAAAAAAGATGAATAAGAAACTGAATAGTACCTGTAATAGTTTGCATCACTGGATATTGTTGGTCGTTTACGTCATAGAAGGGGAACTCTATGTTTCTTACAGTCGAGCCGACTGTTGCTTTAGTAACGAATGCAACTTTCATCGCACAAGCTCTTCGCTTTCAGTTTTCATTCTTACATTCAGCATTAACTGCAAGCCAAAAGGGGTGAGCTTTCAACTGAACTGAGCCTACATGCATTTTAGACGCTTATATTATGCTCTTGCACCGTCCATGGCAATGAATGCACTTATTGGAATGAACTTTTTTTTAATATTACGTCAGCTGCTCTGAGATTTCAGTGGGCAGGCCTATAGACTACATACATTTATTATGCTCACCAAGGCTGCATTTATTGATCAAAAATACAGTAAAACAGTATTATTGTGAAATATTACAATTTGAAATACAATGTAATTTATTTCTGTGATCAAAGCTGTATTTTCAGCATCATTCCTCCAGTTTTTTTGTGTCACGTGATCCTTCAGAAATCATAATAATTTTCTGATTTGCTGCTCAAGAAACATTTCTGATTATTATCAATGTAGAAAACAGTTGTGCTGCTTCATATTTTTGTGGAAACTGTTTTTTTTTTTTCAGGATTATTTGATGAATAGTAAGTTCATTCTAGTTTATTTGAAACAGAAATCTTTGGTACCATTATAAATATCTGTAATGTCACTTTTGATCAATGTATTGCTGATTTACAAGAAAACTAAATAAATATGAAAATAAAATAAATATGAAAAAAAAAAAAAACCTTATTTCATCTAGTTGCCATTTTCAGTTGTCTTATTTTCATTTAGTTTAAAGGGGTCAATGGATGCAAAATTCACTTTTACATGTTGTTTGAACTGAAATGTGTGTGTACACAACCACCTTATAATGATAAAGATCCACCCAGTGCTTTTTTAAAAATCTAGATAAATCCAAACCCCCAAAGAATGGCTCCTAAGCGATTGAGGTGTTCTGTTGTTGGATGCAATAATGAACACAGCAGTCGTCATTTACTCCCGACATCTGAGCCGCTGAACTCGCAGTGGATTTCGTTTGTTTCTGAAGGGAATGCACCCTGATCTACATAAATGCATCTATGTTCGCGCGAATCATTCGTGATCCCGCTTCACCTTCAGAAGAAGTGAGTGTAAGGTTTTTTTAATGAATCGTTGCAAATCGCCTTTCCTAATAACGTGCTAGTTAGCAATTTTCAAGATGAACGCGGATGAAGTTTCATCTCTCAGAAAGCGGGTCGGAAGAGAGGGGCGGGGTCAGCAGAGCTCATTTGCATTTAAAGCGACATGCACTAAAATGGCTTGCTGTAAACAGAGCTGTTTTTGACAGGGTAAAAAGGGTGTTTTTTACACTACCTTTGAGAAATTTTAACTAAACTATGTTACAGACTTTTCATTAAGACCCTAAAGAATCATATCAACTTGTGGAAAATGGGCATCCGATGACCCCTTTAAGCTGAAGTACTAAAATAACTGAAACCAAATAAACAAAAAACTAAAACTTTTTAAAAACAATAATAAAAATGTCAAAAACACAACAAAATTACTAAAACATTCACAAAAATTAAAAGAAAACTAGAAAATATAAAAACTACGCGCCACAAACAGGCTGTGGTTACCTGGACAGGCACAGGTGAAGTGGCGTAGATGAACGTTCCTCTGGGAAGGCCTCCGCCTGCGCTCGGATCGGCCAGAAAGGTCACAGAGGTCAAGTGTGAGGAGAACATGCAGGCGCGCACCGGAGGGAAGACGCGCGACGGGCACCACGTGATTTCCTTAGGCTGCGGAGAGAGGAAGACTGATTATGTCTGATTATGTGTTCAAAAGGCTTTATGTCTGCCAGTCGTTTTGTGTGTGTACAGAGCAGCCCATATAAGGCAAGCAGGAAGCTGAGAGAAGGATAGCAGACATGATAATATCACACAACAGCAAGCGGCTCCTCTCGGTCGCATTAACGATGCTCATCTCACCTGTCGTTGATCGGTTTGCACCGGAGGAGGTGGAGGACGAGCGCAGTCTCGATACAGCATCCGAACCCGCTCACACTGAGCCTCAACCATCACTAAACGCTCTCCTGCAAACACACACACCATGCCGATAAATGCTGTTACACTACAGGAAGACATCACATGGCTTCAGAAGACCTGGAATATACATGGCTCATTGTATGAAAAAAGAAAAAATGTCATGAAGCATTAAAAAACATGAGGGTGTTTTAAACTTGCACACATTAAAAAGTTCATAAAGACATTGTAAAAGTAATCAAAATGAAGCAGTTTAAGCTTTCACAAAAAAAAAAAAGGAAATGTTATTGTCAGTGTTATTTTAGAATTACTTGTATACTGTTACAGTCTGTATTAATATTTTGATTATTAGCTTTTAATGTTTTATATTATCAAGTTTTAATAATTCTGCTGTTTTTCCATTTAGTTTTAGTTAAAAAAAAATGTGGCTTTATATTTTTCAGTTTTAGTTGCAGTAATTTTAGTACTTTTAGAACTTTTTAGAATTTTTCATCTAATGTTTATATTTTATTTGATTTTAGCTTTATTTTATTAACAAAACTATTTTTAATTACTTAACAAAATAACAACACTGCCATAACACTGCTACTGAAGAGACATGATCACTTCAGATGATAAACCTATTTTATTTTATTTAATCCAGGGTCAAAATTGTAATAAAATGATTATATTATTTTTTTGAAATTTTTTTGGAAATGAGATTTGTACATCATTTTAAAGTTGTCCAAATGAAGTTCTTAGCTATGCATATTACTAATAAAAATTTAAGTTTTTATATATTTACGGTAGGAGATTTACAAGATATCTTCATGGAACATGTTCTTTACTTAATATCCATTTTCTTTTTGGCATGAAAGAAAAATGGATAATTTTGACCATAGCGAAAAAGTTTTTTGTACTTGGTGCTATTGCTACAAAATTGATCCCCAGCGACCGTACACTGGAGCCACACCTCGCTCTTTGTGCTGCTCACAGTCGTTGTCTTACTCCACCAATATTCCTTTCTTATCTATTCTACTGGTTACTGGTTTTTTGGATTTTCACCAATTGCAGGTTGCATGGCTGCTGTGCATTCATGTGATGAGGCTCACATCACCAGGACTGCCTTCCTGAGTCGAAGCTTCATGGTGAACACGGCTCCACCGCTCGGGACCCTGCTTGAATAAACATCCTCACAGAACAGAGCTGTCCGCCCAGCAGCTGCGCCCTCACCAAACACTCCCACTGACGAGTCAAGCACGCAGAATAAACAACCAGTCTCATTCGCCTGACCCCAAACACTACTGAACGATAGGGTTGGCACACTCATGCTACACGGCTCTTTTGTTCCTTCGTTACGCATGATTTCCTACTGACAAATTCATCAGTCCCATTTTCTCAGACATTCAGCCAATTAAATCTGCTTTGATGTACAGAATCTCCTGCTATCGCCTCTTCTTCTCTCTTATTAAAGCCGTTCCTCTTTACTACTAGTTTTACCGTGAATCAACCTGCTGACCATCTCACCCCGGCACGTAATCGCATCATCTCGTGTTTCAAACTGGAGCATCATTAACCAGCTTGCAAACAAAAATGTCACGTGGCATTTAATTTAGTCTCAGGCAATCCATCCCGTGTCTATATGTGCTAGGAGAAAGGAGTCGGAGACTATATACTTTATATTTTACTTTACCTGTTAGTGACGTCTTCATTATTTAACGCAAGTCTAAATAAATCTGTTATGAAAGCCACTGCATTCAAGTTTTTAATTTGAGCGTCGATTATTAAAGTTAAAAATAAAAAGTAATTGAATTTAAGTTAAGTTTGGGCTGTGTTGTTAACTGTAACCTTATAGTGATATATAAATTAGAGCAGAAGCTGAGAGAGATTTTTATCACTAAGAACATTTTAAAATTATCCACTTGAATTCATGTAAGGGTCATGAAACCCCAGAGTTTAGCGGAGGTGTTTGTGTTGCACATCATAGAAGACATTGTTAGCATCCGATAATTTTAACTGTTGTAGAAAACTGGTTAATTTTAAGCTTTTTTTGCACTATTTTCATCTTCCGGGTTTAAAATCTACGTCGTGTTGACGTTACAATTTGTGGACTATAGTACATTGATGACGCGTCAGTGTCTATTTAATTATTCATGAGGCTGCGTGTTCTTATCCTATGAGAAGACACTTCGCTTAATTATTCACACACAACAGCATGTGTTGATTACATAATAGAGTATAATTTAATATATACATATACATACACACACACACACACCACCCACACACTCACCACTCACATTTTGTGATCAGTAATACTTTTGTAATGTTTTTGTTACAGGAGTTCTCTTCCTGGCTCTCAAAGGCTGCTTATTTGATCAAAAAGTACAGCAAACAAACTGTACATACTTGCAAAATTTACTACAATAAATAACTAGATTTCTATTTTAATAATCCTTTAAAATGATTTTTATATTCTGTGATGCAAAACGCGGAAATTTTTCAGCATGATTTTCCTTCCAAGTACCCTTCAGTACCCACATGATCCCTATTCTGAATCAGTATAAATATGCTGTATTTAGTACTTGATTATCTATGTTTTTTCAGGATTCTTTGATTAAAAAGTTTTAAAAAGAACAGAATTTATTTAAAATATAACTTTTGTAACAATATGCACTACCGTTCAAAAGTATGGTGTCAGTAAATTTGTATTCTTTCTTCTTTTGAAAGAAAATTTTTCTTCAAGGATGTGTTAAATTGATAAGAAGCGAAGCAAATATTTATTCCTGGTTTAGAAACACCCAGTACATCTGTTATTTTTTGATCCAATGCTGTGTCTTTTTAACTTTTTGTTTACTTCCTCAAAACATTCCTGACAAAAGTATAACACTAGTCTTCACTGCTTTCTCATCAAAAAACATATTTGGTCCCCGCACAACTTTGCTAATTCATAATAATACTCAGCATATTGGATACGATATATTTCGGAAGATCATCCATGCCTGGCCAGCTGTCGACGTCTTATAATCGGTAATTTGGGGGTGGGGGATTCTAGTATATACCAGATGCACCTTATCGACAGCGACCGGAAATACACGCGTTACATGTTTTAGATACTGTGACTATTACAATTCCGGAAACCATTGTATTAACATTTTGCAAGATTACTATTCAGCTGTTTTTTTCTGTATTTTCTGTGATCAAACCATAAACTGCACGCATTTATGCCTTAGCATACAGAGCTCTTCTTTTTCATAAAACATAAAAAAATCGTCCTTCTGATTCCGTCAAACTCATTGAGCGGCCTAGTGTTATATACATGGTTTTTTCATGATTGTCGTCTCGTTGCGCTGTGAACCGTTCTATCACTCTATGCAGTCCCTGTTCTGGTCTCCACCTGTGTTCTCGAGTCTTAACCCGGCGCCCGATCCATAGAAGCGCACCCTGCATCAATAGCATCACAGGACTGGATCCGTCTCCAGACGCAGGCAGAGACGTGTGGATGGACAGACTGCCCTCCTGCGGCAGCAGCATGGACTGAACGGCCTGAACAACCTTCTCTGTGATGGACAGCTTGAGCAGCGGCAGAGCCTGACCACAAACACACAGAGCTGCGTGAGAGACGTTCATTCATATCTCATAACTCACCTTTGGACCTTTAAGCGTGTGCGTCTCTCCGGTGTCTTCTAGCGCACAGGTTCGTTCAATTTCCTATTCTTGGGCAAAGTAAGTTAGGCAGCTCAAACGGTGAATTAGGAAAAGGCGAGGTTGTTCACTTGGTTATATATCTGGGTACACAACAGACGTTAAGATGTCCGCATCAAAAGAAATTAACAAAAGTGATTATATGTCCCCCTAGATAGCACATCAAATATGAAACAGTGTCTACTAATTACTAAGATTTCTTACAGAATAGAAGTTTTTTGAGATAAACACAAAGATCAAACTTTGGTCGAAATTCAATGTTATCAGGTTGTCAATGCAGCTGTAACACCATACTTGTCCATTGTTAATAAAATACAAACAACATGCTTTATTTGACGTAGTAATCATATTAAAATTGATATCGGAAAGAAAAGACACAGCATATTCCCATTTTACTGTGTGTTTTAAATTGAGTACAAAACACATTACTGGACCAATGTGCAAATCTAGGATAAGTGTTGTGTGCTAATGTCTCTGCCTTGTCAAACATCATAAAAATACTGTTCCGATGGGTCAATAAATTGATTTTTGTTGGAAAATGCCTGACGAGATTGTTACACACTGAATTACCTTTTAGTTGGTGTCTTCGTGTAAATCCAGGGGAAAATGTTGATATTTATTTTTTGCCCTCGGAAAAACAAAACCAAAGCGCAGATAAATATAAACAGAAACTTTTTAAAAATTTTTTGGGGGCAAAACTACACTTTAAAGCAGTATTACACATTTTTGTTTTTATATGCATTGAACTCCTTTTTAGTCTTATGACCCATATCAACAAATTGGGCACATGTATTGTTTAACTAAACTAACTAGTTAAGATGATTACACCATCATCTAATAAGAGCAATCTCGTTGTTCTAATTAAAAAAATATATATATAATTAATTAACATCAGGGTTAGCAAAACTCTTTGCCAAAAAAATGTTCCTTGTCATAGGATTATTTAAAAATACGTTTGTTAACTAACACTAACTATTACAACTAACACATTGTAATCCGATATACATATAGAAAAAAAAAAAGTTAATTGAAATAAGGTGGCATTAAATAATTCTAAATATTAGAGTGGAAAAAAAAACCTAAACTTAAAATGGAAACACATCAAACCAACGCTGAATACAAAAATTACCATAAACATAAATAGAGCAACCTTTCATAAAACATAACTTAGTCATACGATTAAACAAATGCACTGTGTTTATAATGATTTAATGTCTTTTGAATGACATTTTAAAATTAACCGGCGATTTTAAAGTACACTTATTTTGATGTGATGACTAACATAAGCACACGTAAAGTACTTGATTGATATTAAACTTAAAGTGAATATATTTTAAATGTACTAAATGGGTGGTGGGGCACTTCATAGGTGTGTCAGTGGGGGGGCAGCTGTCTATTTGAATGGGGGGTAGGGGGACAGTGACAGGTTTCAAGAGAAGTGGTGTAGATGGTGAATGACAGGGTGGGGCGGGAGTGGTGCTCATAAATGCTTTGACAGGGCAGTTCACGTGCACATATTACCATAATTTCACAGACCAAAGTATGAAAGCCATATAAAATGTTACTTGATACTTAAGTCACTTAGCTGAGCTAATGTATTCAACATCAATTAAAATTATTATACATTTTCAATTAATAGCAATTATTGTCCACAAAAACCTTAGCATTCCAAGACCCTGGTTTCACAGACAGCATTTTAGACTAAGCCAGGATTAGATCAAAGTTAAATTAGGACATTTAAGTAATTTTAATAAACATGCCTTAGAAAAAAGCATCACTGGTGTGCATCTTAAGACAAAACAAAGGCTCTGATATATTTTAAGATCAATCAGTGCAAGTTTCTTTCAGTTGAAACAGCTCAGACTTACAGTTTAGTCTAGGATTAAGCCTCGTCTGTGGAACCGGGGAAAAGTATGTTATTCCCGTTACAAGTTCTCTTTTTAAAAGTACGCTAAAGTGTACTTTATTTTCACAAGGGACTAACTTGAGTCTATGTCACACAGTTGAGTCGTGGGCAGTTAAACCGTGACCTGAAAACATTTTCATTGTTCAATGCAGAAGTAAACAGCGATGCTAAATATATGAAACTCTGCAGTTCTACAGAGGTTTGCGGCGTGATCACCTCAGAGCGAGGGGTGCAGAGGCGGGATATGGGCACGGTGAGGACATCCGATGCTTTGCAGGTGCGCCGGTACTCGCAGGAAGGAAACCTGACCGTGGCGATCCCCTCCTGCTCATTAATGGACATGACCACCCCAACACTGTCCAGCACACCTTTACCCACCACCTGCCACCGAGAACAAACCCTTCAGCAAGACACTAGAACAACTGAAAGAATTCATCTGCGAAAAACATGCGTCATCTGCTAAACTATGCATGTTAAGATGTCCGCATCAAAAGAAATGTACAAAAGTGATTATGTGTCCATAGAAAGCACATTAAATGCAAGCAACGTGTCTACTTTTAAGGTTTCAAAGTCAAAATTTGGACGAAATAATGTTACATTGTCATTCAGTGTAACACAATATTTATGTAAAAATGCTTATTCTGACGTGTACATATTAAAATATATAAAAGAATAAGGGAGTGTATTAAATGTTATTGTGTTTTAAATAAGTAAAAAACCTTACTGACAAACGGGCAAAATCTAGGATAGTGGGTTACTAAATAAACTATTTAGTATTTGGGGTGAACGTAATTAGTTTTTTAATGTGTCATAAATTGATTTTTGTAGTAAATATGCCTGACAAGATTGTTACAATGACATTTTAGTAGGTGTCTTCTGAAAATCAGGGGAAAATGTATGATATTTATTTTTTGCTCAGAGAAACAAAAACAAAATTGCACTTAAATTAAACAGAAAACTTTTACAGAAAACAACAACAATTTAAAGCAACTACACTTATTGTTTTTATTCACTTTAAAACCCTTTTTTCCCCGTCTTTGACCCGTGGATTTTTGCATTACAAGTCAAAAGTTTTTGAACAGTGAGACTTGTAATTTTTTTTAAGAAGTCTCTTCTGCTCACCAAGCCTGCATTTATTTGATCCAAAGTACAGAAAAAGCAGTAATGTTGTGAAATATTTTTACTAATTAAAATAACTTTTTCTCTGTGAGTATATTGTAAAATTGTATTTATTTCTGTGATGCAAAGCTGAACTTTCAGCATCATTAGTCCCAGTCTTTAGTGTCACATGATCTTCAGAAATAATTTGTAATATGCTGATTTGCTGCTCAACATTTATTATTATTATTATAATGATCAATATTTAAAACAGTTGAGCATATATATCTCTATATACTGACAGGATTCTTTGATGAATAGAACGATCCAAAGATCAGCATTTATCTGAAATAAAGAGCTTTTGTAACATTATACATTATACCATTCAAAAGCTTGGAGTCAGTAAATTTTTTTTTTTTTTGGGGGGGGGGTAGAAATTAAAGAAATTAATACTTGTTATTTTAGCAAGGATGCAACTAAAGCATCAAAAGTGATGATAAGACATGGTACAACACAAAGATTTATATTTTACATAAATGCTGCTCTTCTGAACTTTCTATCATCAAAGAAACCTCAGCTGTTTTCAACATAGTAATAATAATAATTGAGCAGCAAATCAGCATATTATACTGATTTCTGAAGATCATGTGACACTGAAGACTGGAGTAATGATGCTGAAAAATCAGCATTACCATCACCAGAATAAATTAAATTTTCGACACTACTCACGAGAAAACAGTTATTTTAAATAGTAAAAATATTCCAACATTTTACTGTTTTTGCTGTACTTATTGGATCAAATAAATGCAGCCTTGGCGAGCAAAGAGATTTCTTACAAACAACTAAAAACATTTAAAATCTTACTGTTCAAAAACCTTTGGCTGGTAGTGTATCATAACGGCTCACCTGGACTTCAGAGCCAATCTTGATGGTCTCCTTGAATCCTCCCAGCGCGCAGAGAGCCGCCACGGCCTGCCGACCAATGGCCTGCAGCTTGGCTAGCCTCCTGCCGCTGCTGTTGCCGCTCTCCAGAATACTCTCAGCGTGTTTGCCCAACTGAGGGATGAACATCAAGGCCCTGGACAACACCTGAGAGAGAGAGAGGCACGGAGAAACTCAGAAAACTCATCTTCAAGAAACGGCTAAAAACACACCTCTTCCATCTTTACTTGACCCTCTAACCCTAGCAATCTCTATTCTAATTCGGTTTATCTACTGTTTTTTTCCTTTTTTTATTTTTGACCCTGGAAGCACAAACTCTTGTTAAGTCGCGTGGGGGGCTTTTGTAGCAATAGCCAGACAATCATTGTATGTACCAAAATTATACATGTTTCTTTTATGCCAAACATCATTAGAAATTTACGTAAACTATTCATGTTCCATGATATTTTGTAAATTTCCTACCATACATATCAAAACTTCATTTTTGATTAGTAATAATGCATTGCTACGAACTTCATTTGGACAACTCTAAAGGAGATTTTCTCAATATTTTGAATTTTTTACACCCTCAGATTTCAGATATTCAAATAGTTGTATCTCGTCCAAATAGTGTCCTATCCTAACAAACCATGCATCAATGGAAAGCTTATTTATTCTTATAAATCTCAATTTCGAAATATTGGCCCTTATGATTGGTTTTGTTGTCCAGGGTCACATATACATCTAAAAAAAAAAAAAAAAAAAAAATTATTTTATAAGATTTTATTGCTCTTTTGTTGGTTTTGATTGCTCTATCAAGTCGCATGGATAAAAGCATCTGCTAAATCACTGCATGCAAATGTAAAACACAAACTACACAGAGATATTTCAACAATGTCTGTTTCTCTGAGCACTCAGTGAAGTATTTTTATTTGATGAAAGAGCGCAGCTCACCTTTTCTGCGGTGCTGGTCCATATTTGAGCCGTGTTGGACTCAGGCGCGGTCAGGAGACTGTGCAGCAGAGCGATGACCTCCGCAGCCATGCTGTTCGCCACGTGACCGCTGATGAAGGGACGCACCGGATCCGAGCTGTGTGTCAAATCACAGGCTTTCAGGCATTTCTCCTTCTACAAATACCTTGGAATCAGCAGCTGAGACCACTCAGGAAGCGTTAAATACTGTAGCATTTTATTTTATGAAAATAAGATCAAGAAGCTCACATCATGCAAAGGTGTGACATAAAATGATAGCCCATATGTTAACACTGTGCTACACAATAGTTAGCACGATATCAGAATGGCACGTTTCACTGAAAGGCAATGAGTGTGCAGCACATAAAACTGGAAGACCTTCTGAAGATGCTTACCGAGCCAGCTCAGCGTTCCTCTCTCTGCACACTGTGGACTGGGCGGTTTTCTTCTTGTCACCTGTGGTGGATATCCCAGCATTCTCCTGCCCTGTGCTCTCTATCGGGGGACCCACACTAACAATGAGCCCAGACTGAGCCCACTTATTGGCTTTCCGCAGAGCAGACGAAGCCTCCTCCGTGATCACCTCACAGCAGCCGCTCTGCAGAACACAGACCAACAGCATCTCACTCATCCAGCTAAAAAAAAAACCTTTTAATGGGCATTTTTACCTTTAAAAAGCCATTTTTCTAAAAGTGTGCATTATCCTTCGAGTCAAGCTCTTACATTTAATCACTGAATTAGAATAATTAAGACTTACTGTGCAGGACATGAATGCTTAAACCTGCAATTACAAATGCATAAATAATGTTTTGATATATTAAACATAAAACGTTGAATACTGTTATTTGAAAAAATTGTCGAAATGTGAAATTAAAAGCGCCAGTAGGTGGCAGCAAGTCACGGTTAATTAGTGAGTCATTGCGACTGAACCGAATCATTTAAACGAGTGATTCATTCAGGAACGAAACACCGTCAAGTTGCTCAGAGACGCTAAACAGTGCTTTGGCAATTTGTTTGGAATTATTTTTGTTGTCTAAATAGCGCAAAACAGGCAATATGGCGGCTAAAACTAGTCAAGTGTCTTAATTAACTTCTTGTTTTTTGAACGGTTGTAAAAAAAAATCAATATTAATTTGTAATCATGGTGATTTTTGGAGAATAAACGGCACTCTTTGTGTGATATTGATTAACTATATGAAATCATATAAATATATACATTTTCTGCCCCATATCTTGAATTTTGTGTAACGTTTATTTTTATTTATTAGCTCTAAAAAGGGGAATATTTATGACGAATCACAACTGGTTATGATTCATAATAAATATTTAGATTATATCTTCGATTTAACTGTAGCAGAATCAATATTACATTTATTTGATCTGTCCATCCACCGAGCGGACAATATAATCATTTATCAATTCAATGAATATTTATTTTCTGGCCACGGAACGATAAACTGTCCTTCTTTGTACAGTGCTATCAGTATTTCTGAGCAAAATGTAGCAAGGGTTCAAACATTCATTGACTTCGAACTGTGAGCAGTAAACAGAGACAATTCGTTGTGAATATAAGGGATTTAATAACTGAAAACTATATCTAACATATAACTAACTAAAACATATATACACAGAATGAAACAAAGTAAGGAAAAGATAGAGAATAGGAAAGAATGGCAGTATTTCACATCACTTAACCACAACCTTTGAAAATCGTCAAAGAATCCAAAAATTACCTTAAAAGTGTCTGAACCTTAAACACGCATCTGAATATTTTTAAGCGGTTACTTGCATTGGTTTTTTCGATTGCTGAAGAGGAGTCCTGATGCGGTAGATAACGGAGGTCTTTTGATTAGTTTGTGAGGAGTCAGCTGGAAGTTTTTTACTTCTGGTTCTTCTGAAGAAGAAGTCCACAGCGACTAACGTTACTTGAAAGTAAAAACTGCCGGAAAAGAAAACTCAAGAGGAAGGTCTTGAGAGTCCTGAAAGGTGTTGTCTCAAACGAAGAAGAAGTTTTCTGAGCAAAGTTTATTTTGGGCTAATCGTTTTTGAGAGTTCCTATTCTGTGTGTTCTGACCAATGAGGGACATGGATTTTGAGCGGGAGAATCTTCTTTGTCTCTTGTTTTATGGCTCATTTGCATGCTTTTTGGCCGGTCTGGAACATCCGTAGTTTTTACCCAAAATATCGTGCGAGTCATATGATGCGTTTCACAATCACATACTGTACGTCATTGTCCGAGAAATGAAGAACGGGTGACATTGATACCAAGAAACAATAATCTGGAATAGATTAAACCAAAGATACACACATACACCTGAATATAAGTGTTTTATGGCTTTAACTAATACAAATAACGAGTGGTAACTCATCTAAACTAACAAGGGAATGTACACACCACATGCATATACCAGATACAATTATAACTGATTAATTATAGTCCAAAATAAAGAAATGTCTTTATGTGTGAGTGTGTGTTAGTTTGGGTGTGTGTGTGTTCGTTTGGCCATTCACAGCTCTAAGTGGAATGATTTTGAACTCAGATTCCAGGATTCTCGCGGGGGCTGGTTCTAATCTTCTTTGACAGCGAAGAACCATTTGGCAATTTACAAACCCTATACAAGTAACATCTCTGACCATAACTGTAATTTATATGCAAATGTCAAAAAAGGGGTCTCTTAAGCCATAAACCCAAACGATCGTACACGATCCTACGCAGACGCTACATTTGTGATCATTGTAAATGCATTTTATTGGACTGAATCATGCCGTGAAAGAACGCACTCTAAATGCGCACACGCTAGTCTAGACTTCACGTAATGCACTGCACTCTGTAGATGTGTTTTGAATGCGTTTTGCAAAATACCCGATAATAGGGATGCACCGAAATGAAAATTCCTTTGCCGAACTGACCCGAACAAAATGAACCACTGGGGGGCTGAAGGCTGAATACCGAACACGGTTTTTTGAGTTTTTTTTCCCCATGTATTTTGACAATTTTTTTCATCATTGCATAAATTAAATAGCCAAAATGTGCTTTTAACCGTTTTGTCTTGTTTATCAAAGAAAAAAGTCAATTACAAAACAATTTAAAAATATTTAACACTAAACATTCTAGCAGACATTACACCAACAAAGCACAATTTAACTTAAAATTAATACGTTAGTAAAATAATATTTTTGGCAATCTTGAATCAGGCATCTATTTTTACTGTAAAATTAAAAGAAGCCTTGCTGAGCAGAAGAGACTTCTCTCAAAAACATTTAAAAGATTTACTGACCCCAATATTGAACACTATGTGTGTATGCTATAATAAATGTATTAACAGAGCTGTTGTAATTATTATCATTATTATTGTCTTACTTTTTATTTTACAGAACAACAGTAAAATTACAATACTAGCATTTATGAATGTTGATAGAGTTCTTGCTTTTTGTCAACTTTTATTTTGGCGGAAACGCGCAGGAAGACCTCAGAGCTTCTTTTTGTTGACAACAGCAGATTTATAAACGAGTCTCATTACGAATACGTCGCACGTATCGCATTGTCACATGCATTGTAAAAATTCATAAAAATGTGACTAAGCAACTTTGAACCCTGGTTAACAAGCAGATAGCACCGCTGTCAGAATACATGCAATGCGTGCGTGTATTAGAAAGCATAACGTTCTGCAGTTTATTTACTAATTGTTTAAGGCCATTTCGCGATTTCAATCATCACAGAGTAACCACCAGCATTCACCACTTCATCTTCTCATCGGAGACATGTAGTTGCAGCACTAAACAGTCTCTCGCTGTCGGTGCTTGTAAAGATTTTTCGTCTTTCTCGGACAGTTTTAAATGCTTCACACTGCGAGACTTGTTTATGGCATTATCAAGGTGCAACGACCCTCCTTTAACGCTGGTATGCTATTTGATTGGCCAGCATGTTCGGTATACAATTTATTCGGTCTTTTCGCTTATTTCAAATTCGTTGCCGAAATAATCGGTGGCACTCCCCTACTCAATAATGTCAAATCGCACAACAACTACGATATTATCGCAGATGTATATATCTCACACGCCGACATCCCATCACTCATGCACTCCCCCCCCCCCCTTTGCTTCGTCCATACCAAAACCCATCAACACTAACCAGAGCTGACCTTCGTCATTTCCCGATCATCTTCACGCAGCCTTCTCCATGTTCGCAACGGAATCTCAAAATCCCGGTTCCCTACGATCCGGAAGGATGACTACCCTCTGTATACTTGCCTGCAAGAAGTTTTCACGCCTAAACAACCAGGGTGTACTTCATTACTCAACTTCCTCACAATCCGTGTCGAATCCCAGTTGTTCATTTATGTGAGTGTGTCATTTATACACAACCCTGCTATAAAATAATGCATGAAAATCACTAGACTACATAATGGACGACCCATGTCTCTCACCTATCCTCTTATTTATGATTGAAACTGGATCCGCTTTGCCTATCTATAACAACCAAACAAAGAAAAAGTCTTAACCCTCCTCTCGATCGAAAGGCTTCGACCTCTTCGGCTTTCAGCGCTGCTCATTATAAAAAACTGCCTGGGACAGGGCACCCGGTCGAACTGGATGTCTTCCTCCAGAAGGCCCGACTTTGGATATCGGTCTTACAACACTAAATAAATAATATAATAATAAAATAGGTAACATACCGCATGACAAACGTACATTAAAGGAAAAAAAAAGATAATAATTACAATTATTAAAATATTAAATAACTTATATCACAAGTTAGAAATACATAATTAAATGTGTTTAAGTAAATTAAAATAAATAATATAATAAAAATCGTAGCGTAGAATTTTTCATGCAGTATATTTCCTTTTATTTACTATAAATCCGTAAGATTTTCCTTTTAAATTATCTATTAATTATTTTCAGAAAACAATATTTTTTTTAGACAGACCAGTGGATTATTTTCAAGTACCCTGCGATACTATTATAGTTGTCTTAATATTTAGAAATTTTAGTAGTATGTTTTCTGTTTTAGGTAATATTGATTGCAATATTTTCAGTATTGTTGTTATTTATGTATTTTTTAGGGTTTGTTTAGATTTAGTGTTTTTTTTGTAGATAAGTTAAACTAAATAAAAATGAGAGATGTTGTTCACTGAATGCTGAAATTGTTTTTATTTATTTCAAGTAACGAAAATATATATATACTGTCCAATATTATCAATTTTTTTGTCATTGTTTTTTCTTTAAACTAAAATCTGCCAGCGTTTGCCCAAAGGATGTAGTTATACAAATACTGACAAAAAGTGAACCCACCAATTTTTTTTCCATTTGCAATAATGCTGTTCTCTTCTTACTTTCAAATCACCTTTCAATAATCCTCATCACAACACGTTGCGAAAAATAAAAGCATCACAGTTTACCCACACACCCCAAAACCCACACAAAATGAAGTTTTTTCAACATTTGTTTTTCTTGAGACAGCCACTCCTCTGAAGCTCATCACTACGCTACAACTGAAGACTCGGAATAATGAATGCTGAAAAATCAGCTTTGATCGATCACAGACAAATAAATTAACCTGTAAAAAAAACACATCACTAAATAGTAGTACGCAGCTATTTTTAAAACATGCATAAGTATTTACACAAAACTCCAAGTATTTTTTTCAAAATAATCAAAAAAATGCAGAGGCACCCTTTAGTGAGCCATATAGAGACATAAATCAAAAGAGAAAAAAAATAAAAACACTTTAAAAAATTGTACTCTAGACCTCCAAACTTTCTTAAAGCAGATTTATTTCCCCACACTTATATTAGTTTTAGAGACAAAATCTTTGGCCGGATCACAATAATAGACTTTTAAAAATATATTTATAAAACGGCACACTTCGTCTACACACATCTGGTGGTGAGCCAGCTTTGTAATTACTCATACAAACACACACCTTTGTTTACTTCTGTGTGCTGCTCGGGAAACACTTTAGTAAGCACCCACAACGTTTCTTTCGAGGAACGTACTTGTTTGGTGGAAGAATACTGTTTTTATCAATATCATTACACTTTATTTCCTCCGTTTTATTTTGTGAAACCTTACTACGTATATGGCTTTGCATCGTATCTAACAACGCCCCTTAGCTGTAATAACATCACTGTTAACCATGGCTTCTTGGGGCTTATTGCTTTAATTTGAGAGACCCTTTTGTTATATTGATTATAATCAAGCTGCATTCGCTCATACCCGGCACCACGTAGTCCGCCAGCTTGGCCAGCAGCAGCGACGCGATGCGGAAGGCAGGATCACTGGCCTCCTGCTGCTCTGCGTCCAGCGCATACGCCGAGTAGCTCCAGGACGGCAGCGCTACATTCCCACAATCCTCCACACTCATGAGCGGCAGCGCAGCGCGGCACAGCTGCAGGATGATCAGCACCAGTTTGGGCGAGGGCCGCTGGTCCAGGAGCAGAGACAGCAGTTTAGACACGCAGGCAGGCTGGCTCAGGATGGTTTTGCCAATGTGGCTCCTGGAAGAGGAGAAAGAGAGACGCAACAGTTCAAACCTGTGGGGATGTGCCGAGGGCCCGATACTGAGCTCCTGTACTCGCTACTTGCTAAATTGCCCCGATACCACACAGCATGTGACAAGAGCCGTCTTCAGACAAAGAAACACCAACAACAGAACAAACAGAGCAGAATGGAGTTATTAGAGATTGGTATGAATATAATGTTAGACATTCAGTATTAACGCCTGTATAGCTGATGTGCACGAGCTGATAAGCAAAAGCACGCTGAGTGGAGCACGCATTGCGCGAGCTTGTCGAGTGAATATCCCTTTCTCACAGACATCACTGGAAAGTTTGTAGTTCGGTCTAGAGGTCTGCTACCCGACCCGAGCCCGACGGGTCCCGAAATACTTTCGGGTCGGGTTCGGGTTAATGTTTAATGAATAGCTTCGGGTTGGGCTCGGGTTTATAGCTAAACTAAAACTATATACAGTAGCCTAGGGCTTCGATGCTTTCATACGCGACTCAAGCACAACACGACACACAGAACAACAATCACAAGGCACGGAAACTTTTATTAGTAAATAGCTTCGACAGGCTAATGACTCGCAATTACTATTTCTCGCAATCCGAGGGGGTAAAATCGCTGCTTTTTAAATACCTAAGCCTCATGCTTGTAGAGAGAGGCGCGCAGACCAGGTTAACACACGCAACTTTCATCCCCTCTTCTTCGTAATTAACAAAATGATAAATTAATCGTAATTCAAAATTAAATGCGATCTTCCCCGCAATGCATCTCTGTGTTGATTTAAAGCGGCAGAATGCTAACGAGCTTAACTGATGAAAATGACATAATTTGCCCGATGGAAAGAATTATCGTCTTGTCGCTATACAACCCTTCAAAAACTCGGCCAGAATTTATGTGAACGCTGCACGGATGGTCAGAAAAATGTCAAACTGGTAAGTGGTTTTTTTTTTGCCTTGAGAAAACTGGCGAGCCTTATGATTCTGTTCTTTATCAGGTATTTGTGTATGACCTGTTGCATGCAATCGTGAAAATACAGCATTTTTTTTTAGATGAGAATTCGTTGTGGGGGAGAGGAAAAAAAATTATAAATTCGGGTTAGGGGCTCTAAATTTAATTGTGCAGCTCTTAGGTTTTTTTTTTTTCTTGGTTTTTCTTTTTTTTGTTTCTTGGGCGGTTGGGCAGGCAGACATCTAGGGTCGGGTAGGGTTCGGGCTCAGTTTCAAGCCCGTGAAGACCTCTCGTTTGGCGGAGTGTCAAAAACATAGTAAGTAAAACATTGCACAAGTTACATTACTTAACGTCAAGAGAGAGAGAAAATTGATGAAATTATACAAATGTATAATTACTAATATATTTAAATACATGACATGCAAGCTTCAATAGAAATTAAATTACAGTATATTTTAGTTTGCCATTAATGCCTGTCAGTACATTCAACCAAATCTCAATAAAAAGTCATTATGAAATTACATATAAAGATGTATGAAGTCCTACTTAAGTGGCTAAAAAATCACAAAAATTTTTAGTTAACGCATTTGGTATAAATATAACAAAATTTCATGAATTGATTAGCAGGTAATTAAGTGTCTAAAAAAACATAAACATTCAGTTACACCTAAGTGTATTCCTCTTAACTACAGAAGTACATAAAAAAGAGTTATTTTTTATCTAAACTAGGGAGTACGATATGACAATGTCTTATTCACGAGTATAGTGAAAAAATGATCACGGTTATCAGATTATCAACGGTATGGTTAAAATGTGCTGGAAAGTTCAAAAAGTACCGACACACAAATCGTTTTATATTTAAAATCAACAAAAAAGTAAAGTTGCTTTTTGTTCCGCATTTAATTACCTAAAACAATAAACAGTCCTAAAATATCTAAAACGCTTAAATCAAGAAAGGTTTAAAAAAAAAAAAAACAAGTCAAAATTAAGAGAGTTTTGCTTGAAACAAGAAAATAATCTTGTTTTCTGTCATTTTGCTACCCGCTTGGCAGAGTATTTGTTGTTCTAAGCAAAAACTCACTTAATTGTGACTTGTTTTTTTTCTTGATTTAAGCGTTTTTAGATATTTAGGCTGGAAACAAGACAACAAATCTAGGTAAGAAAAGCATTTTTTTTTGCAGTGAACAGTTTAACTAATAGCATGTTCAAATATCTCATGTAAATGTTCAAATAAAGCTTTGAAAAAGTTTCATAAAAAGGTAAACCTCACATTTCAGCCTTTAAAATAAAGAAAGGTTCAAGTAAAATGAGACTGATTAATAAAATAGTAATAATGTCATTTTATCTGCTACATAAATAATTCTAGATAACTTATCTGAATTGGTTAAATGTGTAGAATCCACATAAGCTTGTTTTCATCAACCGGTCAAAATTTACATTAGGGCATGCAAATTCGGTCCATTTTTTGGCCCAGACAAAAACTTCACCCAGGCTGAATGTAAATGTAACTCTATGTAAATCCACTTTCTGACAGCAGGTGGCGCTCTTATGAGCAGCATGATACAAAAGCGGAAATTATCATGATGATCGTTAAAACCGGTATCAGTACATCCGTAGTATAAATGTCAGTTGTAAGTTGTATTATGTTGTGAACGGGAGTTTTAATTTCTGTGATTAAGCCATCCCGTTGATTGTTCCATTCCACGGTAGCTTATTATCCTGCAGGTTGATGGCGGCGTTCACCAGCCGCTTGAACGTTCCTCTGTTCCCGTCCATGCTCTGTCTGCGCACTTGGCAGCTTTCAGCTAGTGATTGTATTTTGCCAGGATAGCACCTGTCGAGCCAGTACAGGAAGCACTGCGTCTGTGGATGCGCTCCTACTCTGTAATTCAATATAGACCCGGGCTGTCTCTCCCTTTTTCCGTCTGCTCGCCTTTCGTCCTTCTTCTTTTCCCATTTCTATTTCCCACCTTTTATTTATTCTTTTTCCGGCACTTGTTTGTCCGGGCTGCCTTGCCCTGAATTTTGTACCTTGTATGTCAGTTCCTTGACCTATTATCAGTTTGTTACTATTTATTAAAATAAAATACTCCGAACCTATTTTACCGTATTTATTTTTTTAGTGTCGTCAATTAATAAGTTTATCAATTACTAGCCTGTCACTTTATCATTATTCATATGACGCCCCACCACTATGTCGTATGGTCATGGCTAGTATGCAAAATCTGATCCATACTATTGCTATTTCATATTGCGGTATCAATCTTCACTGTGCAATGCAAATGTGTATTTATCCCAATCACCACGGGACCCCCTCTTTGGTATGGGAAACCCACCATTTTTAACATTTCTTGACATTATTAAACCTGCCATCATATATTGCTTTGATTTTATTAACGTAGCCCAGAAACTTTACACCATTGAAGAAAGTCATCAACAGAACTTGGTCTATGTTGTGTACGACAAGTATAGAGGACACAGCAATTCCTCAATATGAGTAGTATTACAAGTTTTTCTGGGCAAACTACAGATTAGAGGCCGCATTTTTATGATGTCATCATGTAGACTTTTTACAAAGTATTTTAAAACTACAAAAATACAATTTTGATACAAAATATGCAGCTATTTTCATCAACCCTATCAAATACAAATTACTAAATCCTATTTTATATTTGAAATACATGTTTCATAAATACAGCCCATCCCTGGCTGCGGTGAACTTTCCTCACCTTCGACTTTCTCCCACTCGATGCAGCGGTTGGCGAGCACCTGGAAAGCGGCCCAGGCCATCGTAGCTACTTTCTGTTTTTTGGTTTGTTTCTCGTTGGAGCTGCTGTCTCTCTGACTGCTGAGACTGCACAGTCTGTCCATCAGCTGAACCAGACCGCTGCGCACCAGACACTGCTCCTCACTCCTGACCGGAGCAACACAGACGGAAGGAACGCCACGTCATCGGAATATTCCTCATTATTAACATATGGTCAATAATACTAATAAAATGCTGACAGAGTTGACATTTTCTGTTGTACGGTGTTAGTTTTAACTAGTAAAGGTTAAATAAAATCTACTTTGAAAAAAATTTATAAATAAAAATTAGAAATGTTGCCTTGCAAAGCTGAAATAAAATAAATTATTAGTTTTTAAATGCATTAAATAATAATAATGTAATAAAATAATGTGCTACTAGACAGTTGAGAAAAAAAAAAAGGGATGCACGATATTATCGGACCAATATCGGTATCGGCCGATAATGGCTTTAAATGTAAATATCGGCATCGGCCCGATATGGAAAATTATGCCGATATGTCTTGCCGATAAGAGGAATACATTAACTCATGTGCTCAGGGTGTGCTAGCGATTAGATCACGTCAGCATTGTGGCTCATTCTTGAAGCAAAGTTTTGCCTGAATGATGATTAGATTCACTGTTTTGGATCGCTGCATTTAAACTGAGAAAGCAGTACAGAATGATGCTTTCGGTGTATGATGGAGTAAACAGTAATAGCACGTGCAGTGGCAGCCTCCCCCGGGTCCTAATGCCCGCTCAGTCATGAGTTTTAATTCCGTAGGGGGCGCTGTTGGCCTACTTCTAATAAAATTAAAGCAAAATACACAAATAATATTTGGACTGTGTTTCTGATTAAATAAAGCAGTAATTGATGCCATAAAACCATGAGTATGTTTTGATTTAAAGGTCAGAAGCTATAGCATACATGAAAAAAAAATCAGAAACATGACACTTGTAAATTAAATAATCTTATATAGCCTATAGTGATTTATTCATTAATGTGTAATATGATATATTTTTTAAACAAATTATGAGCTCAAAGATTTTCAGAATTTTTACAACTCTTTTGCTTTTGACCATTTACAAATGTTGAATCATAAAATAAAATGTCTGATTAAAAAAATGCAGTGATTAATATATAGTTTATTTATAGATATTTTCAAATCTTCAATGTACCGTCATTTTAAAATAACTGTATTATTGTTTATTTAATTCTAACAAATAAGTTATTGTAAAAAAAACTAACCAAAATTAAAAATAATTATATATCGGTATCGGCTATCGGCCAAATAAAATTATGTGGAAAATTATCGGCCAGATAGGAAAAAAAAAAAAAAAATAAAAATCAAACACATATCGTTGCATTCCTAGGAAAAAAAAACATAATAAAAAAAACTGACCCCACAAAACTACATAAAACATACATTTACAACAAAAACAAGCTAAAATTAAAATGAAAACTGAAAAATATAAAATCAAACCTTACACATTATTCATCATCTAAAACTGAAATAAAAATAAATGACATGAAATGAAATAAATAATGCTAACTGCTAATAACACTGATACTGTAACAGTACTTAGGGATTTTAAAATCAATATGATTCATCATCATAACTACATTATTTATCACCCTTAATGGATAAATAATTACAAAAATTAATAAAAAAAAAAATGGACAAAATAACCTGAAAAACGAAATACGATAATAAAAGGTCATTAACATGTTAATAATAAACATAAGCATGTAAATAATACTAAAAGAACACTGTATGTAACAGCAAGAGAGAAAAAACTAATAAAAAGGACAAACGCAACATACATTATTTAAAAAAAAGCAAACTGAAAAACATAAAATTTATGTCTAGCAGCGGGAATTTAAATGTAACACTCTATCATCCAAATGACTGCATATTCATCACCTAAAATAAAATAAAAAATGAATTAGCTTAAAAATACATAGGGAGGGGTTAAAAAAGAAGAAAAATGACAAAAGCACACAAGATTACTAAAACAAACTAAAATTAAAATGGAAACTCAAAATATAAAAATAAAGGTTACTTTCTAGTATTTAATACTACATATAGGATTTACTGGCAATTTTTACTGTAAAAGAAAGTGAGTTTTAAACTTGACATTATATCAAAATGGCACCAATACTTTTTTTTTTTTTTACCACACCCTTCCAAAGTGTTGATGTAATGCTAAAAATCAGTGCACATTATTAATAAGAAGAATAATTTCCGTCCGTGAGTCCCGGGTCGTGTTACAGAATCCTATGGACGAATTGCATATTTGATTTGATGCAATAAGAGCTGAATCGGAGTGCTTGCCTGGTGTAGGGGATGGTGCACAGCAGGCCGATGCTGTTAGCGCAGGCGATTGGGTAACGGGCGCAGAGAGACACCACTGACGTCATGGTCTCTCCAAAGGCCTCCTGGACCTGCTCCATCATGCCACCGCAGGTCAGTTCCTCACACCTCCACACAAAAACAAACACACACACACACACACACCCCACACACCACACACACACCACATTCCATATGGGCCAACCAGGAAGATAAAAAAGCGAGATGCAAAGCATTCTGCGGATTGATCTATCAATATTAACAACCAAAAACACACCGTTGGGGTCGATATAAGGAAGGTATTTTGCTTACCAAAGCTGCATTTCGTGGTCAAAATTATACAGTAAACAAACTAATATTATGAAAAAAAAAAACTTTAATTGAATGCATCCTTCTTGAACATAACTATTAATATCTTACAAAAAACGACTCCCAAACAGTGGGACAGTAGTGTCTGTGTAAATATCTGAGGTTAAATGTACCGCGGTCCGCCCTGCAGCACCATGGTGACGGGGCCGACCAGATGTGTGACTCCTCCGACCCGAACAGCGGCGGTGAGCAGCTCCCTCATGTGAACCAGAGCCTGTCTCCGGGTGCGGCCTCTCCTCCAGCGCGTCTGAGCCGCGGACAAGAAGCTGCTGCTGGACACCTGCAGGCAGAAGATGTGCTTTAAGTGCTGATGTTCGTCTGAGAGCAACACCAGTGTCCTGCTGGGCGAGTCTGATCTTACGGTCTGATCAGGAGTGGTTCCTATGAAGGCGAACAGCTGTCCCAGCAGCACGCTGTACGTGGGCTTGTCCTTGCTGTCTTCGATGACCAACGACTGCAGCAGAGTAAAAGAGCTGCTCCGGTGACTGGATGGATGTAGGCGCCTCCTACACAGACAGACAGACTGGCTGTTAGTTAGTTAGTATAGAAATTGCAGCAACATTTGGAATTTACTTATTAAAGCAATAAGCCAAAATAAATAATAATATGTGACCCTGGAGCACAAAACTGTATATTTGTAGCAATAGCCAAAAATGCATTGTATGGGTCATCTGAACAGAGTAAGTTGAAAACTGACCTGAAGACTGCAAAGGAATAGTTTCACAAAAAATAAATAAATGCATAAATAAAAATATATGCACAAATTAGTAAATGCATAAATAAATAATTCAGCTTTAATAATAATAATCACAAAAAGCTTTTCCTCTGCAGATTAATATAATTTAATAATAATATTAAACTACACAGAGTAATATAGTTTAATATTGTTTAATAGAAACTTGGATCATTAATATATAATTCAACTGATATGCGTGCGTATTTGAACTATTTTATATATCAGAAATTAGACCCATTCCTTCTTTAGCTGTGATTTGGTGCTTCTGCTGAGTCTGAGGTACCTTTGTGCTCCATGTGTGAACTCCACATCACTGTTGGCAATCATTTCCAGATCTGAGGGAGCGGACATACTGCGCAGGAACACGGGATGCTTCACCACAGGAACCATCGATTTGGTGTCTGACACCGATTTACAGGCTGTAAACAGGAAAAGTTCAACGGGCTGTTAAGTGCATTTGTATTTTTGTTCGCAGGTGGTGTGTGCGTGTGTGTGTGTGTTTTTGTGTGTGTGCGTGTGTGTGTGTGGTGTGTGTGTGTGTGTGTGAGTGATGTGAGGTGAGTGAGTGAGTGAGGTGAGTGAGTGATGGATTGTTGTGTGTGTGTGTTGTTGTGTGTGTGTGTGTGTGTGTGTGTGTGTGTGTGTGTGAGAGTGAGTGAGTGAGTGTGTGTGTGTGTGTGTGTGTGTGTGTGTGTGTGGTGTGTGAGTGAGTGTGAGTGAGTGAGTGAGTGAGTGAGTGAGTGTGTGTGTGGTGTGTGCGGTCGTGTGGTGGTGTGGTGTGTGGGTGTGTGTGAGTGAGTGAGTGAGTGGAGTGTGTGGTGTGTGTGTGTGTGTGTGGGTGTGAGAGTGAGTGTGAGTGTGAGTGTGTTTGTGTTTGTGTTTGTGTGTGTGAGTGTGTGTGAGTGTGTTTGTGTGAGTGAGTGTGTGGGTTGTGTGTGTGTTAGTGTGTGTGTGTTAGAGTGTGTGTGTGAGTGATGAGTGAGGTGTGTGTGAGTGAGTGTGTGAGTGAGTGAGTGAGTGAGTGTGTGTGTGAGAGTGAGTGAGTGAGTGAGTGTGTGTGTGTGAGGGAGTGTGGGGGTGTGTGTGTGTGTGAGAGAGACAGAGTGTGTGCGTGTGAGAGTGTGTGTGTGTGTGAGCGTGTGGGAGTGAGTGAGTGTGAGTGAGGTGGGTTGTGGTGTGTTGTGAGGGTGTTGTGTATGGCACCGACTTAAACAACTAACACTGCCGTTGATGAGTGTGTGAGTGTGCGCGAGGTTGATGGTGAGCGTGAGTGCGGTGTGGTGTGTTGTGTGTGTGTGTGGGTGAGAGGGGTGTGTGAGAGTGTGGGTATGCACAGGACTTACCCACACTAACACGGTTGTGTGGAGTGCGCTGGAGCGTGTGTGGAAGTGTATGTGAGTGTGTGTGTGTGGGTGTGTGGGTGTTGTGTGTGTGTGTGAGTGTGTGAGATTGTGTGTGTGTGTGTGTGTGTGTGTTTTTTTGTTTGTGTGTGTGTGTGTGTGAGTGGGAGTGTGGGTGTATGAGACGAGGGTGTGGTGGGTGAGTGTGGAGTGTGATGTGTGTGGTGTGAGAGTGAGGAGTGGGTGTGTATGAGCGGTGTGTGTGTGTGTGTGAGAGGTGAGTGAGTGGTGAGTGTGGTGGGTGGTTGGTGTGTGTCACCGGGTGTGCATGTTGGAGTTGAGGAAGACTTCCTGCACGCCCGGTTTTTTGCGATGGTCTAACATCAGCGCAGCTCAGAGGGTTGATCAGGCTCTTCACCAGGCGGCTTTAGTTTGCACCAGCGAGACGGAGATTCTCTGCTGCTTGCTGGTGAGTTTCCCCTCATGGAAAAAAACTTCTCTCGCATTCAAACAAAACCACAGGCACACATCACGCTTATCTGACATCCCAGAATTCATTAAGTACCTCCCATTCCAAAGTTTGGGGGTCTGTGAGATTTTGTTTTATTGTTTTGAAAGAATCAAAGTTCGTACGTGATTGTAGTAGATAGATTAATTATAGTTTTTATTAATATTTTGAAATAGTTTATTTTTGTAGTTTCCATTTTGTTTTTAATTTTAGTTAATTTTAGTAATTGGTGGTGTGTTTTTGTCATTTTAGAGCATTTATATAAATATATAAATAATAATGATTTTATATATATATATATATATATGTAAGGGATAATCAATGGCTAGCCGTGCGTTAAAGGATTTTAAATGCATGACGTGGAGGCAAAGAACCACCCGACGCGAAGTGCATTAAAATCCTTTAATGCACTGCAAGCCGTTGATTATTCTGCTTATTCCACGGTCCTTTGCCAAGTTATAGACTAGTTAAAACTAGTACGTTATTGCTCTTTGCAGCGCAATATTTGACAGAATGGGTAAAAATTACGGTTATTTTCGTCAGTTACAACTTGTTAGCGCAAGCATTCTGCCCGCTTCAAATCAGACACACAGATGAAATAGTGCGGTAAGATCACATTTATTTAAATGAATTATAGCATTTATTTCAATTAATTATCGATCGAGAGAGAGAGACAGAGAGAGAGAGAAAGAGAGAAAGAGAGAGTGAGGGAGAGAGAGGGAGGAGAGGAGGCGAGGAGAGAGATGAGGAGAGAGAGAGAGAGAGAGAGAGAGAGAGATGATAGTTGTGTGTGTGTTACCTGCGTCTGCGCGTCTCTCTACAAACTATTAATTACTTCAAAAACAGTGCCACCTCGTTGCTGAGAAATATAATGTAGCGATCTAGTATCTAGGCCATTTTATTAATGAAAAACACGGGGAAGCGTTGACAACAAGTTTATGTGTGCGCAGCACAATCTGCAATCTCTGACCTCTCTCTCTCTCTGTGGTGTGGGTGTGTGTGGTGTGTGGGTGTGTGTGTGATGGTGTGTGTGTGGAGTTTGTGTGTGTGTGTGTGTGTGTGGTGTTTTTGTGGGTTGTTGTGGAGTGTGTGGGTGTGTGTGGTGTGTGTGTGTGCGGGCTTGCGAGTGATGTGGTGTGTTTGTGCAAGTTGTGTGTTGTGCGCGCATGCGAGTGGTGGGTGTGTGTGTTGTGGTGTGTGTGTGGGTGTGTGTGGTGGTGTGTGTGTGTGTGTGTGTGTGAGGATGTGTGTGTGTGTGTGTTTGGGTGTGCGAGTGCTTGGAGTGATGTGGTTTGGTTTGTTGACAAGTATGTGGTGTGTGTGTGTGCGCGCATGCGAGTGGTGTGTGTGTGTGTGAGTGTAATGTGTGTGTGTGTGTGGGTGTGTGTGTGGGTGTGTGTGTGTCTCTGTGTGTGTGTGAGTGAGTGTGTGTGTGCGCGTGCGTGCCTGTGATGTGTGTGTCTGTGTCTGTGTGTGTGAGTGTGTGTCTGTGCGCGCTTGCGGACGTGGTCTTGTGTGTGTGTGCGGCGAGTATGTGTGTGTGTTGTGTGTGGGGTGTGTGTGTGTGTGTATATGATGTGTGTGTGTATGATGTGTGTGTGCGGTGGGTTTGGTCTACTATATACTATATATATACTTATATAGATATATATATAACACCAGTGGAAACAGCTAAATGAGTAAACCCCCTCTGAATAAATAAAATATGTTTTTTCTTAATGTCACTTAATTAATAATGGAAAGATGGCAAAATGTAAAATATTACAACATATACTTAATAAAAACAACAAAATATATGGCAATATTTTCTGTAAGATAAGTAAATTAGCCAATTTTGTTTGAATGAATGATTGCAGAAATGAGTACACCTTAGATTTAATTCAACAAATGTATAGTATTCTAGTATTCAGTATGTCCTCCATAATTTTAAGTACTGCTCTGACACTTCTTGGCACTGGGTGTACAAGTTCATGACATATTTTCACATCTGTGCTGTTTAACTCCTGGAGGACGACCTCCTTGAATGCTCTGATATTTAATGGGGAGTGTTGCTCAACTCGTCTCTACAGAATCCCCCACAGCAGCTCAAGAGCATTACGATTGAGTGAAATACATGTCCACTGAAGAATTTTCAACTCAGGAGAATGAATATCTTCATTGTCATGCTGGAAAAATGCCCAATAATGCAGGGAATGAGAAGAGGGTAGCGTCTTCAGTTTCAGGTTTTTGTATTACATTACACAGTGGTGTGTGAATTCATGGCAGCGTTGATAAAGCACAACTCCCTCGCACCTTCAGCACTCATTCATCCCTATGGAAGAGCTTTACTACCACTGAACATCACTGTGGGTACCAAGCACTTCTCACTCGTACTCCTCCTCTAGCAACACCAGAACATTTTGGATGCTGTTAGATCCGAGGTCTTTTGAGACCAGAGTATGGATTCCCAGAAGTCTATATTTTGTAAATATGGGCTCTGGAAGAGGTTAAATGAGTTTATTGAGCTTTGGCTACAGTAGGTAGTTCTAGTGGTGACAACAACCATGCATGTCAGTCTGCCAGCTTTTTTTTTTTTTTTTTTCTGATCATACTTGTGAGGATAAAGTGTCACTCTTTCACAGATTTTGCGCGCTTGAGAGACTTGCATGTTATTTCCTGCTCTTTTTCTAGCAAAAATTCAATCATCACTAAATGAAAACTTAAAGTGAAGACTTGATTATTTCAGGAGCCTTATCACAAGTCCATTGTTTTTGAATGTCGGTGCTACTTCTGCAAGATTTTCACACTTAAAAAAATTATTTGGTATTCCTCTTGTACCATTGTGCTCTTTTATGCTAAGAAATAAGTCACATGGCAGTTCTCTCCCAAGTGGTTCCACTGCTACCAGCATTAAGTCTGAGTATGATTAAGTGGGCTATATAACACTTTTAATTGTCAGGAAATGACTTGTCTTTAAAAGTTTTGGTTCAATATACTTACATGTTGATCAAAAATAGCCTTAAACCTATACACTTTTGTTTTGTTTGTTTTATTTAGTAACTTTTTTAGGAGGGTGTACTCATTTTTGCAACAAAACATTTTATCACTTTGATAAGAAAATCTTACTTTGCTGAATAATTTTGGCATTCTTCTTTGGTAAATGATCAAGCAGGTCAAGACTCTTAACATGTCTTCTAAGTAAAGAGTAATTGCTGTATTTGTTAAGTTTTAGAGGGGGTTGTATCTTTATGCTGTTGCATCTGTATGTATATATATATATATATACAATATACACACAAAACTTTAAAAATATCTTTTATTAAAATATTTGTCAGGTAATACTATTTTATTTAAGTAACGATTTTTTTAGGTTTAGTGTTAATTGCACTTTTAGTGTTCAACTACAATAACATGTTTATTCTGCTAAAACGAGGACTGCACTGATTAATAAAAAATGAAAATATTTTGTAACATTATAAATCTTTACTGTGATTTAATGAACGAATCCTTGCGAAGAAAAAAACATAAATTCTTTTAAAAAAAAAAAACATACTAATCCCAAATTAGGAACGTTAGCGTAGATGAGTAGCAACGTGTTTCAAATCTACTCAGAGCCATTCCACAGCGTTTTCGGATCCGTGCAATCAGAGGAACCTCTTCAGTGGAAAACACAGAAGTCCAGCTCCGTCATTTTTTCGTGGCCGCAAGGACAAAAACCAAAAAGAATCAATCTGCGCAATTACAGCCATAAGCAGAATTCAACCCTGAATTTTTTTACGTGGATAAAGTCCCACACGAAGTACAAGTCAAGTACAAATGGCTTATTATTCTTTAAAGGAACTGGCGAGATTTCTGCCGAGAGACACGTAACGGCTGTCGAGGGCGAAGGCTAGGGCTTTTTGGGGGCTTGAGGAGTGGTATGAACAAAGTAGACATGTGCCGTATCGTAATGCTATATATCACGATAATGAATATGCAACAACTTCATCTGTGTAAAATTTTTACTTTATACATATTTGTTTGTTGCTTTTGTATTTAAATGTTCAGTTATTGGGTTATAAGAAAAAAAGTGATTAAATGTATACTGTATTATGACGACACCTAATTTTGCAACTAAAGTTCCATACCGTGATAATACCGATACCGCGATAAAAGCATAGCAATTATTGCAACATGAATATTGTAGCTTGCATATCCCAGACCAGAATCATTTATACAGTTACAGCTATCAAAACACCAGACTTGAAAATAAGTGTTGCTCAAAACTCATTGTCGGACAGCAGCGGGATGATTGCAAAATAACTTCTTCTTCGCGATCCGATGTGGGATTATGGAAACCATACGAGGCAGAAATATTTTTATGCGATGGCAAAAGACCAATGCCACGCTGGCCATTACCGGGAGTAAAACATGGGTAAAATATACAAATAGTGTGTGTATTTAGTGCATATTTTATCTGTCAAGTAAGTTATCTCTTATAACTGATTATTCTTTCTAAATGTGATGTATGTGACTAAGTTACAAATAAACAGAAACAGATGCGACTGAATTAGTATGTGTGCTCTTTCTTTTGTGAAAAAACGGTAAATACCACTTTATTTCTGTGACTAATTTTCAATCCTTATAAATTAATTAATTATGAGCATCATTATGCTGTAAACTGGAAAACCATCAATGCGTTGTTATACATCTTAAGAAAAACACAAAAATGAAACAAAATGGCGCTTTATCACGATACGCTCTGGGATTGCGCTAGTCCATGTGATTTATTTCTGATAGTTTTCTGATACACTTTCTTTGTTGGGAAAGTAAGGAAAGGACTGGCCGGACAGTGGAAAAGGGCTAATGTGCCCTTTGGGACTTTTAAATCTTCGAAGTATATTTGGAAAGCTTGTACTTGCAGATATTAGGGGACCCTGGAAGCTTAAGCGATGGGGGGATATTTGTAGAAATAACCAACAATACATTGTATGGGTCAAAATATAGATTTTTCTTTTATGCCAAAAAATCATTAGGATATTAAGTAAAGATCATTGTTCCATGAAGATATTTTGTAAATCCCCTACCATAAATATATCAAAACTTAATTTGATTAGTAATGTGCATTGCTAAGAACTTCATTTGAACAACTTTTAAAGATGATTTTCTCAATATTTGATTTTTTTTCACTCTCAGATTCCAGATTTTCAAATACTTGCATAAAATGAAAAAACAAAAGTACTTATGACGGTTTTGGCTCCAGGGGGCCAGTATTGTACTAATGAAATAAAAGGCCACTGGAGTGACTTAAAGAGAGACACTTTCATGATTATGTTTCTATGTACACTTTTAGAAAGTGACCTTTGTAATTAATGTCAACATACATTTTAACTCATTATGTGTCAATAATCTTTGGTACGCTTGTAAAGAAGTGACTTATTTTGGTGTGTTGATTGCCATACTAAAAGCACAAGCACCTGGAAAAAGTATTTGTAATAGGAATTTTAACAGTGTGTTAGTCTATATTACATTTCGCGGTAATATATAAATAACGAGAAGATACAGTGGCCTAGAAAAGGCAATCAAAAGATATTTTGTTTATCATAAATGTTTGTCAGTACATTGAACAGGACTTTAACCTATTTCAAAGGACAATAGAAGTAAATAGATGGCAAAAAATCCTCTAAAGTGCAGCTCATGGCATCTAATATAAAATTAACTACAAACATTTTCATTTAATGGCAATTATGCAATATAAGTGTCTAAAAACATTACATTATGGCACTCCTTTTAAAGATATTTCCATAATAAGTACTCTTTTTGAAACTATGCCAAGTGTATTTCTTTTCACAAGGATAACGATTATATGTCTCAGATTACCGACCTCAAAGAAGTGATAGTCGTGGAAGAAGGGAGAGTTGTTCTCCAGTTTGCCCTGTTGAGCTTCTTCTGCTTCATTCTGCCACTTCTGCTCCAGTTCAGCTACACTCTGAAACAAACACAGACACAGGATATAATAACAGCATCACACAGCATGCATGAGATAATAACAGCATCACACAGCATGCATGAGATAATAACAGCATCACACAGCATGCATGAGATAATAACAGCATCACACAGCATGCATGAGATAATAACAGCATCACACAGCATGCATGAGATAATAACAGCATCACACAGCATGCATGTGAGACAAAAACAGCATCACGCAGCATGCACGTGAGACAATAACAGCATCACGCAGCATGCATGTGAGACAAAAACAGCATCACGCAGCATGCATGTGAGACAATAACAGCATCACGCAGCATGCGTGTGAGACAATAACAGCATCACGCAGCATGCGTGTGAGACAATAACAGCATCACGCAGCATGCGTGTGAGACAATAACAGCATCACGCAGCATGCGTGTGAGACAATAACAGCATCACGCAGCATGCGTGTGAGACAATAACAGCATCACGCAGCATGCGTGTGAGACAATAACAGCATCACGCAGCATGCGTGTGAGACAATAACAGCATCACGCAGCATGCGTGTGAGACAATAACAGCATCACGCAGCATGCGTGTGAGACAATAACAGCATCACGCAGCATGCGTGTGAGACAATAACAGCATCACGCAGCATGCGTGTGAGACAATAACAGCATCACGCAGCATGCGTGTGAGACAATAACAGCATCACGCAGCATGCGTGTGAGACAATAACAGCATCACGCAGCATGCGTGTGAGACAATAACAGCATCACGCAGCATGCGTGTGAGACAATAACAGCATCACGCAGCATGCATGTGAGACAAAAACAGCATCACGCAGCATGCATGTGAGACAATAACAGCATCACGCAGCATGCACGTGAGACAATAACAGCATCACGCAGCATGCACGTGAGACAATAACAGCATCACGCAGCATGCATGTGAGACAATAACAGCATCACGCAGCATGCATGTGAGATAATAACAGCATCAAGCAGCATGCATGTGAGACAAAAACAGCATCACGCAGCATGCATGTGAGACAATAACAGCATCACGCAGCATGCATGTGAGACAATAACAGCATCACGCAGCATGCACGTGAGACAATAACAGCATCACACAGCATGCATATGAGATAATAACAGCATCACACAGCATGCATGAGATAATAACAGCATCACACAGCATGCATGAGATAATAACAGCATCACACAGCATGCATGAGATAATAACAGCATCACACAGCATGCATGAGATAATAACAGCATCACACAGCATGCATGAGATAATAACAGCATCACACAGCATGCATGAGATAATAACAGCATCACACAGCATGCATGAGATAATAACAGCATCACACAGCATGCATGAGATAATAACAGCATCACACAGCATGCATGAGATAATAACAGCATCACACAGCATGCATGAGATAATAACAGCATCACACAGCATGCATGTGAGACAAAAACAGCATCACGCAGCATGCATGTGAGACAATAACAGCATCACGCAGCATGCATGTGAGATAATAACAGCATCACGCAGCATGCATGTGAGACAAAAACAGCATCACGCAGCATGCATGTGAGACAATAACAGCATCACGCAGCATGCATGTGAGACAATAACAGCATCACACAGCATGCATGAGATAATAACAGCATCACACAGCATGCATGAGATAATAACAGCATCACACAGCATGCATGAGATAATAACAGCATCACGCAGCATGCATGTGAGACAATAACAGCATCACACAGCATGCATGTGAGACAATAACAGCATCAAGCAGCATGCATGTGAGATAATAACAGCATCACGCAGCATGCATGTGAGATAATAACAGCATCACGCAGCATGCATGTGAGATAATAACAGCATCACGCAGCATGCATGTGAGACAATAACAGCATCACACAGCATGCATGAGATAATAACAGCATCACGCAGCATGCATGAGATAATAACAGCATCACGCAGCATGCATGAGATAATAACAGCATCACGCAGCATGCATGAGATAATAACAGCATCACGCAGCATGCATGAGATAATAACAGCATCACGCAGCATGCATGAGATAATAACAGCATCACGCAGCATGCATGAGATAATAACAGCATCACGCAGCATGCATGAGATAATAACAGCATCACGCAGCATGCATGAGATAATAACAGCATCACGCAGCATGCATGTGAGACAATAACAGCATCACACAGCATGCATGTGAGACAATAACAGCATCACACAGCATGCATGTGAGACAATAACAGCATCACGCAGCATGCATATGAGATAATAACAGCATCACACAGCATGCATTATGAGGGGAGTGCTGATCTGTGGAGCTGTAGCACAAACCTGTAACGTCTCCCATTGCATTGCTAGTCTGAAGGTCTCGGCCATGAATTTTGCAGAGCAGGTGGTGTCCTCTTGTGCATCGCTACAGTACTGGAAGGTTTTTTCCCCCACCAGCGACTGCCCAGCGCATCACACAAACCAGCGTGCTTTACGAAGAATGAACCGATCACTTCCCCATCAAATCAGGGACGCATCACTCTCTGAGAGACAATAAGAAGGTATATTCAGTTTCTCATTTTTCAATTTATTTGTGTAATACTTGCACAATAAATTTCAAAGCTGGATACGATTACTGAATATAATTATTCATGTCTCTGAAGGCATAATTGAGAATTTTATCGTGTGCCTTAAAGTTAGAAGAACAGAATAGAATAGAATAGAATTTACTTATTTGAAACCAAAAATACTAATAAATCACTACACAAATAGACATTAGTTAGACTTTAGACTTTACAATAAGGTTCCATTTGTTCCTAACTGAGCAAAAAGAAAACAACTATTTTATAATGATGAATTTATTAATTTTGTTTATGTATATGAAATACATGCCCACACACACCACACACACACACACACAGACACAAACTGTGTGGTGGTGTAATATATATATATAGGCTGTCAAAATGTGAATAAAGATAAAAATTGTCAGTCATGTTTCAGCTAAACGATTAACTATCTTAAAAAATAGACTTGCTTTAAAATGTTGCTGATGTATTAAAATGGTTGATTAATTATGATGTTTAAATTGTAGTTATAACCATACAATTAGATATATTACACATTATATATTTAATTATAAATATGTTTAATATTATTTATTTAACGTTTCTTTGTCCATCTTGAAATTCAACTTTATTGAATATTAAATTTGGCATTTGATCATATGGAAGCAACCAATGAAATATGTACTTATTTATTGTTTAGGGTTAAACAATTTTTTTTTAAAATACGTCAATATATTATTAGGCAAGTTGATAAGTGTGAAAATATTGATATTTTTACTTTTGAATGAATAAACGGATAACTGATTCCTTCCTTTTGGAAGTGGGGTTTCTAGTCCTCTACACATTAAATGTTCTGCTATCATTAAGTTACATTCCCCTCATATGTAGTCTCCATATCATGTGCTCACTTGATGCTGGGGCGAAACTGAGGCCGGCCTCTCCCAGACAGCTCCCTCAGGCGGCCCATAATGCCCGGGGGTAAGTGGATGCGGGGGAGCTCACAGCAAGCCCCCGGCATGAGGACGTCTGAAGGATAGGTGAACTCTCGCTCCTCATCAATGGTGAGAGGCAAAGGAGACGGAGACGGCGTGAGGGCGAGGCGAGATAGCACCATAGCCTCCACCTGCCACTGAACCTACCACAGAACAGCAACAAAGACATATTAAACACATTCAACAATTGTGACGCTGCAGCACAAAAGCAGTGTTGAGTCGCTGGGGGATATTTGTAGCAATAGCCAACAATACACTGTATGGGTCAAAATTATTCATTTTTCTTTTATGCCAAAAATCATTAGGATATTAAATAAAAATCATGTTCCATGAAGATATTTTGTAAATTTCCTACTGTAAATATATCAAAACTTAATGTTTGATTAGTAATATGCATTGCTAAGAACATCATTTGGAAAGCTTTAAAGATGATTTTCTCAATATTAGATTTTTTTGCACCCTCAGATTCAAATAGTTGTATCTATCCTAACAAACCATACATCAATGGAAAGCTTTATATAGCTTTCAGATGGAGTATACATCTCAATTTCGAAAAATTGACCCTTATGACTGGTTTTGTGCTCCAGGGTCACATACATGCATTAAATTGATCAAATATGACAGTAAAGACATTTATAATGCTATTCTTTTTCTGAAGAAAAACAAAGATAAATAATGAGGAAAGCCAAAATATTAAATCTCATGGATGTATATTCCACTATATTGTAGTAGGGGGTCAAAATGACAATTTCACTTGAGATTTGGAGCCAAATTACTGGGGGTCAAAATGACTTCTGTTATTTTTACACAGAAATGTTTTGTGAAAAATTTCACGAAAATTTCGAAAAAATATTAAAAGATCCAAACTTTTGATCAGTAGTGTAAATGACATACATTAAAGGTTTAATATATTAAGACTATTATTTGATCAACAACAATCAAATATTTTATTATTAAGGGTTAAAAATATGTTTATTTGTCTGTTTTTGGAAATTGTGTTTAAAATGCTGGCTCAAAAATCTGCCTGTGATTTGTTGTTTCAGTTTGTTGCAATGTGTACACGTTTGTCTATTAATGATTTTGTATCTACCTTTCTCCACGGGGGAAAAAAAGTGCCGCATTTACACTGCAGGTATTGATGGCCACTTCCGATGTTTTTTGACGACTCTTACATCATCTTTTAAAAGTGACCTGTCTCTGATATCTTCATTTACACTACACTTTGGCGAAACGGACGAAAAATAACATTATGATATCAAGAAATCAATTTCAATAGCACATTAAGTTTAATTTATTGACATGGAATTCACAGTAACATTTTTAATGCAACAGTTTCATCCTTGCATCAAAATCTTTTATATCCGATCTGTCTGCTTACAGGGCAGGCGCAAATGCACGTATCTGACTCATATCAGATTTATTTCCACGTATGAATGAGGCCTGAAACCGATTTGAGAATATCAGAATCCATGTGCTTTTTTTCCAGCTTGCAAGTCCGTGGGTCATATCCGATCTGTGCCACATCATGGGAGGAAAAAACTATCGGAATTGGGTCACTTGAACCATGCAGCGTAAATGTGGCCTAAATGACTAGAAACCCTGTAAACGCAGCAAACATCTGAAGCTTGCATTCAGAGGGGTTTTAAGCACTTGTATTCACAAGCACTGAAGAGCAGCTGATGTTACAGTGTTTGTGCACGGCGGGTGAAGCAGCACACCTCTGCAGTAGTTTGGAGCAGAGCAGGTCGTGGCAGGCCTCCTCCTCTCGTGTGATATCAGGGCCGTTATAGAGGATGCGTAACATGGCACAGGCCAGCACAGATAAACCCAGAGCTAGATCAGCCAGGAAGGGCAGCCCGCCGGACACATCCTCAGACGACTCCTGAACAAGCAACAGAATCAGTGCAAACAAGCAAGGTGAAACATTTGCCCATTTGTAGTTTATTTTCATTTTAATTAGGCCTGCCGATTTAACAAGTTCATTTGGTGCAATTATAATGTGCAAAAATGATTAATGCATTTAATGCACCTGCCCAGATCTGTTCATCCTCTTACAATGATGCAGTTGCTGATGAACATCATGCAGGAAGACTGACTGTGTGATGAAGCCTATTAGAATGCAGCTATACGCATCTACAATTCAAGATTAAAAAATGGCTGTGTATGGGGTTTACAGTATATAATCAGTTTAGCAATATCACATGAAAGCAGCACAAAAGTGCTGTTTTTTCTCCAAACATCTACCTGATTGCAAATGTGATATTAATTTTACTCAACAGTTCAATAAACAATAATGCAACACATTGTGATACATTTTAGACACAATATTATCCGTTTTGCTCAATTTTACCAACAAAAAAAAGCTAAAAAAAGCCACAGTGGAAATGTTGTGCATCTTTGTGCAACACACAGCACTTTCTCCTTACTGAATGAATCAGCGGACTCGAGTGAGTGAATGATTCAGTGACTCATTCATAAAGACAGTCATTGGTTTGATTCTGAATGAATCTGCTATTTGAACAAATCAGTTGAATGAATGACTCATTTTTTTAACTCATGAATACCCATTTATTATCATTATTTATGCAATGTTGAATCAAAAACATTTCTTTCTAAAGCTACTTATTTATTCAATGCTTTGATGCTTTAAAGCACAATAATGGCTTAAAAAGTTATTTGAAGGGTAATTTATCCAAAATTGATGTGCGATTAATTTGCCATTTAATTAATTAATTGGCACATGGTGTAATTAATTAGATTTAAAAAATTTAGTTACTCAGTAGTTCTGATTTAGTTTTTTACTTTCACTTTAATATTCAGTTGACTGCTTTTGCCGAGCCCCAAATTCCATAGTGTGTTTTTATGTTTCACACACTCAAAATAAATGCATGTATTGTTTATTGTTAGTTTGTTAACTAATGTAGTTAACTAATCTTAACAAATGGGACCTTATTGTAAAATGTTGCAGATTATTTTAAAATTGATAAATACATTAAATTTATAGTGTATACAAATATATACAATATATACAATACAAATATGCATATTTTTACATTATTTTTTATTTTCCACTTATCCATATACCAAGTCAGCTTAAAAATCAAATTTTGCAGTTGACCATATGTTAGGAACCATAGTATTTTTACATTTTTAAACAAAATAAATAATTGTAAAAGTATTTAAATTTTTCACAGTAAATTTTATGATTGGGATGTATTTAAAAGCTAGTGTAAAGCCTTGAGTGGGTACCTGCGCTCGGACAGTGCATGAGAAACCCCACATGGCTTTATCTGGGGTGTTGTGCTCGCGTCCGCTTCTCATCTCAAAAGAGAACGTCACAGTATCTCCTTCCACCTGAAAATACATCAGATTAGAAGCAGTGATATCTGTAGATTGTATAAATTATTCAGAATGTGCTTTATTTGCCAAGTGTGCACAAACACACAAGGAATTTGGTATAATTTCAAGAAGCACTAGGTACTTACATTTAATTCAATTGAATTATTTTTCTCTATTCTCTGGTGTATACAAGTAGAATTAAATAAAAACTTACGGTCATATAAATCTAGAAAAATTAAATAAGTAGAGGTCAACCGATAGTGGATTTTACCGATACCGATAGCTAGGTTGGTCCACACTGGCCGATACCGATAAATCAACCGATAGTTTTAAAAATACATTCTGAACTAAAATTAAAATAGTGCTTTACTATTTAAAAAAAAAAGAACCATAATTTTTAAATGAATCAAATATTAATATTAATTATTAAATTGATCATTAACGTTCATAGTTTATTAACTAATGTTAAAAGAAGAAACTTTAACATTTAAAAATGTATTAGTAATAGTAAATGTTGAAAGGAACAAACTCTAAATTATGTAACGAATACTTATAGAGCTTTCATTAATGTTAATGTTTACAAATGGACTCTTATTGTAAATAAAGTGTTACCATTTTCATACAACAAGTCTGCGTAAAGAAAACAGTCTAAAACTGTTTATTTAACCACCAAATGGACAAAAGTTCACTTCAAGAATGAACAATGCGGCATAGATGAGTCTGCAGTTCGGTGTAGAAAAAACAGAGCCACAGAAAGAGAAATTGCGATGTAACATAGTCCGAACGCAATAAATGAAGCATACTTTATTAGAGCCACAGAAAAACAAATGTTTTGCTGAAAAATGCACAATACACAATGTTACAGCCTAGGGTACGCCTCTAGAGGCCGCTCTCGCACTGTATAATGGTAGCGGACCATTCTCAGCTGCTCCAGCAACAGATGCAATGGGAAAAAAACGGAAACCGGAAAAACTATCAACATGGATTTTTGCCGATAACGATAGTTCCAACAATCAACTATCGGTGCCGATTAATCGGCAAAACCGATACATCGGTCAACCTCTAGAATTAAGGTAGAAAAATTTAAAGCAATACATATCAAAATGGAGTAAGCAAAAGACTTAATGAACAGATGTTTACATTAAGCATTGCATATACTTCATATAATGTATAAAACCTATTACGTATTTACATGATACATTTTTTATTGCCTAACGTCCAGGTTGCATAAACATCTTAAGGATATCGATCTATTAAAATTTTTTGAATGTGCACTCTGGTATCCTGATACATTTATTTTAAGCATTTATTTTGATATTTTTATTTTAAGCACACCATTATTTTTTTAAATCTGACAAAATGTGTTTTTGTACTTTTTCTTTTCTTCTTCTTCTTCTTGTTGCGCATTGGATTCATCAGGCTTTTAACAAACACAAAATCTAACAAAAAAGTTTTTTTTATCAATAAAAGTTCAATTTTTATCTATTTAAATATAAAAGCCATTTTACTGCCATTGACATTGTCGTAAACCGTGTATCAAGAGGCGGATATTTTTAATAAATGACATTAAACAAAGCCTTGTATCAAATATGAAATTGAAAAAATATATATATTATTACAACACATTTTATGTTGTTATTCCGCCTGCCTTTATTCTTGACCACTGAACATGTGCCATCTGATGAAAAAGGTGTGTGTGTTCCTCACCTTGACCAGATCTTTGGGCCATCCGGTTCCTAAGACGCTGCGGCTACCATAACCCATGGTGTTTCCTCCATACTCACTCACCTTACGACTATTTGTGTTTGGCCCGGCGTAAACCACCAGCTGAATGACAAGAGAGGTTATGAGCATGAATATTCAATGTAACACTTTTATTCCACTGTGAATGAGAACAGCAGAAACGTGAAACCTTGTCATAGTCGTATTGTGAGGAGCAGCGAGGGTCGAAGCGGAGGTAGAGACACCGAGCTCCAGGGATGTGCACTGTTTCTTTAAACTTGAAGTTATCTCGCACCGGATGAACAGTTTCCACTGTTTTCCCAGCAGCCCATGGGGCAGGGATCTTCAGGCCGGTCAGAAAGCCCGGCTCCTCTCTCTCTTCCAGAATCTGGAAACTAAAATTTCATTTTTTTGGTTTGAGTAATCTAGATGCTTTTGTCCAACGGGTTTCTTTTGATATAATAAAAAACTACAAAAATGGAAACGTTTATAAATATTGTACCTGTCATTTAACGAGGGTGGATTGGGGCTTTGATTTAGCGGCGAATCCTCAACAAATAATGGTGAATGTGTCTTTAACAGCAAAGCAGTCTGTTGGATAGACAGAGACACAAAGCAGTCAACCTTAACAATATCAACGGCTTTGACAATTAAATTTTTTAAACCCTGTTTCTAACTCTATATATATTTTTTTTTTAGGGCTGTCCCCTAACAGTCGACCAAAATTTTTTAGTCGCAGAAAAAAAAATCCACATTTGCGAAGTCACGCAGGTCATTAACGGCTGGTCTATAGTAATACAGTACATCCGTCAGGACATCCAAATGCTCACCTATCATTCATCAACCACAAATATGGCTTATCATCTGAAATATGTAAGTATTAGCAACTTTACATGGCCGCTCAATCAAATGTTAACTAAAATGGTGCGGACTGCAGAGTGTGGAAGCTGTACAGTAGTGCTCACTGCAGGATAGATGGAGGCGCCGGTGCGCTCACTTGCTCTTAAAGTACTCCGTAATTTTTGGTCATACAGAAAAAATATTACATCTTTCAAATCTGTAAAGACTCTTAAGTTTATTTGTGTGCACTCACAATAACAACAAAACATTGTGCTTTTGTAAAATAATGGTACAAGTAAACAGGATGCATTTTCTGCCGTCTCGGTCTCTGTGAACTTCAGCGCGAAACTCCGCGTAAGCTTACATTACAGACATGAAAAATATATCTATAGAGATCTGAAATGTTTACTTTCAAATGAACCAATTCAAATGGAAAACAAATATTCTCAGATTACGTAATCCGTATGAAACTTGCATACAGGCGCATCACTACTGCGGAGATGACGAGTCGGTGTCGCCGACTTCATCTCTTTAAACTGAAAACAAAAAGCACACTAGTTTATCAATGAATTATTCAAATGTTAATGCAGCCTCCTTACTGTTTTTCCTTGACACATTCATAATCATTACTTCTGCCGGTGCGCTGTAGCAAGCTTTATGTGTGCGCTTGAGTGCTTATTAGGCTCTGAAGGCAATTAAAGGGTCATTATTATTTTTTAAATTGTTTATTAATAAACGTCGACTAATGTTTCAAATTAATGACTACTAGTAGACCAGAACAATCTATAGTTGAGGGCAGGCCTAATTTATTTTTTTTTATAATATGTACTTTAAAGCCATTTGAAGACAAAAACTTAAACATTGAGATACTATGTATAGCAAAGTGTCCAAAGGATGAAAAATACTGAGAGAAATGTATTTTTATACACTGCATAGCACCTGTCCTTTCCATCCATTATCATAATATTTACAACTCGATTATTGTAGTATATTCTATTATAAGTCACAGACCTGACTAGTATAGAGGACCAGCTGGACCAGCTGTGGCATGAGAGCGTCAGCGAGCGTGAGGGTTTGTAGGTTTGGGTGCATCAGTGACGTCAACAGGACCGGCAACAAGTGACCCAACATCGTGGCCTTCGTCGCCTGTTCAAGTCCTCTCAGTCTTGACATTAAAAAAACAGAGTGTCGAGAAGATGATAAGTAAAGGAAAGTGCTTCAGTACAATCTAGGCCTGTCAGTTAAAATTTGTAAACTAATTAATTACATGATGTGTCGATTAATTAATCGAATTAATCGCAAATTACATTTGGCTGTGAAAATACCCCGAAAAGATTATTTAAAGCTATTTTTGTGTTAAATGAGAAAGTATTAAGTAGACATTACAAATAGTAGCTTTAGAAAGAAATAGGCTATTTCATTTGATTCAACATCAAATTTATTACACATAAACATTTAGGCTACAACGGCCTAACATAAACTATGGAATGTAAAAAGATAATCTGAGAAACATTTTTTTCATTCATGCAATGGAAGTCGTTGATCACCAAAACAGCTTTGTTACCAACAATCTTCAAAATACCTTTTTTATGTTCCACAAAAGAAAGTAGCCCAAGTCATTCAGGTTTGAGTAAATGACGACATACTTAATTAAAGAGAGAGTTCCCCAAAAAAAAATTGTTTCCCCATTTTTAAACTAATACAGCCAGCAGGTGGCGGTAAATATCTTTACGAGTCATTCATTCGATTTGTTCAAACATCTGATTCATTCAGGAATGAAGTAAACGGCTCTTTGGGCATTTGAATCATTGATTCACTTGATTCGTTTAAAACGTGGATTCATTCAAAAACTAAACACCGCTGTCTTCCTCGGAGACGCACAACAGTTCTGCTGTGGCTTTATAGGTAATATTTTTGTTGGCAAAACTGAGCAAAAACAGACAATATTGTGTTTAAAACATAAAATATTAACTTCTTATTTACTGAACTATTGTATAAAACCACATTTAAACTTGTGATATTCAGGACAAAATCAGCACTCCTGTGATATTGCTCATGATATAATATAAATACGAGACAAAACTCATACAGGAGCATTTTTGCCCCAATATCTTGAATTTTAGGGAATCACGATTAGGAGTTGTTGCCCTGAATCATATTTGTGACCCTGGACCACAAAACCAGACTTAAGTGTCAATTAAATTTTTTTAAATTGAGATTTATACATCATCTGAAAGCTGAATAAATAGTTTGTTGTTTGTTAGGATAGGACAATATTTAGCCAATATACAATATTTGGAAATCTGGAATCTGAAGGTGCAAATAAAAAAATCTAAATAATGAGAAAATCATCTTTAAAGTTGTCCAAAGGAAGTTTTTAGCAATGCATATTACTAATCAAAAAATAAGTTTTGATATATTTACAGTAGGAAATGTACAAAATATCTTCATGGAACATGATCTTTACTTAATACTCTAATGATTTTTGACATAAAAGAAAATCAATAATTTTGACCAATACAATGTATTTTTGGCTATTGCTACAAACATACCCCAGCGACTTAATACTGGTTTTGTGCTCCAGGGTCACAATTGTCAACAGTCTACTGTATGAAGTAAGATGACGCACCGGCTGGGGGCGGGGCCCGTGTGTTAACTGCATTAAAATATTTTAATCACATTACTTTTTCATAACTAATTAATTAAGTTAACGCGTAAACTGACAGCCCTAGTACAAATACAAATAAAGCATCACCAAAGAAGTGTTTTGCTGATATCTGAATGCACCTGGCCTCTCGATCGCTGATGCTGCTGTTGATGAGGGAGCTGGTGACTTGCTGAAGCGTCTCCAGAACCTCGTCACATCCAACCAGGATCTTAGAGGCAAGTGATAGGATGCTGGTCTGCAGCTCCTGACGGGAACACGTTCATTCAACACACACATTTCTCAGAGAACATCTACAGCTGCTACAGAACTCAAGTACACTCTAGCATACTTAAAAAAAAAAAACAAAGAGTACTTAGGATAGAAACAATATACTTTAAAAGAATACACCTAGGCCTGGTTTCACAGACAGGGCTTAGACTAAACCAGGATTAGGCCATAGTTCAATTAGGACATTTAAGTAATTTGTATAAATGTGCCTTACAAAAAACATTACTGGTGTCCCTCTTGAGACAAAACAAAGGCATTGATATATTTTAAGATCAATCAGTGCAAGTTTCTTTCAGTTGAAACAGCTCAGACATGCATTTTAGTCTGGGACTAGGCTTAAGCCTCGTCTGTGAAACCAGGGGTTAATGTAATGTTTTCACACTTAATTGAAAATTAAGTGCAATACGATGAAAATGTATTATAGTTTAAATTGATATTAAATGCAATTATCTAAACATTATAGTGCTTTTTGACCCAATTAATTAGGACTTAATTATATATGTAATTTCATAATTACTTCTATTTTTAAAATATGGCTAAAGTGTACTTAAATATATTTGCAGTTAAACATTTGCAATGATGAAGATGCAAATCAGTGCATTTAAAATATATTAACTTAAATGTAATATAGAACAACACACAACAGTCAAAATTATACTCCAGTACTTTTCACGTGATTTGTTAGTCAACACATCAAAATAAGTGTACTTCTTCAATGCATGACAAAAGATTAAAACATAATTATTTAAAACATACTTTTAAGTAAAACTTTTAATTTGATATTATTACAAATTGCACTTTTAACGTGTAATTGAGTGTTTTAAGTCATGAACAATTCTGTTAAGTGTCCTTTTATTTCATTAATCTTATATTATCTGCAAGTATGTTTTCTTAAAACACTTCGATTTGTAGTACACTACAAGTGCACAAACAGCAATTAAGCTTGTTTACAAGGGAAGGAAAAGTACAATGGCTCTGTTTTAAATCTTAGTGCCTTAGAAGGCAGCTGTCTATGTAGACAGCAATGCAGCTCACTAGGTTTTAGAACACTGCTAATATGTGTTAATGAGAAAAAAACAAAGTGTTAACCCACATCAAAAAGTTAACTTCCTATCCTACTAAAGAAACCTACATTACCAGTGCTTATTACATAACAATTTGCCAAATAATAAATAAAATAGACATTAAATATATTTAATTACTTCGTGAAAAACTCAACTTTTTGGGGAAACATGCACACACACACACACACACACACACATGCTGCAATGCCAAACTTTTACTTAAAGCTGAATATCTGGTACACACTACAGTACAGACCACACTATAATGAACCGATTTAATACCAATGCAATGAATTCCTGTATGTTCCCCCTTTCCTGGATGGAGCCGCCGGCAGTCCACACTAACCAATCCGAGAGACCGTAGGGTTTTTAAAGGGGATGTTTACCTGTACCTTCATTGTTTCCCCTTGTAGGGAGCTGTCACTATCATCAATGTCATCCGGGTGGAGCAGGATGGTGTTGCTGAGCAAATGGTTCTGCACAGCCATTAAATAACGCAAGCTTGGTGACGCTGCCTGTTAATGTGGAAGTGCTGTCAGTTAATCAGACACAGCAAACTGTATGCATTCATACAGACAATTTATTTCAAATTATGGATGTGTTTTCCCTTGTGAAAAAGAGGTGCACTTAACTGTACTGAATGTGCACCTGGTAGTGTAATCAAATCTGAAAGCATATTAAAAAAAAAAAAAAAAAAAACCTGTACTTGTAGATAATATATTAATGACATAAAGGCCACTTAAGTGGCTTAAAGAGAGACTTTCATAGTTGTTCTTAAGTGACCTTGGTAATAATGTCAAATGCAAAGATTTAAAGTAAATTTTACATCATTTTAATAATCCTTTGTTGTGCTTTAAAGAAGTGCACTTATTTTGATGTACTAACATACTAAAGCACATGTAAAGTACATGAATATAATTTTAACTGTAGTAGGGATGTTCATTTTAACCGGTTAACCGTTAACCGACCGTGAAGAATTTTGACCGATTAATACAATCAGTTAAACATTTTAAAAAGTCTTTTTTTTTATTTTATAATTTTTTATAATTTATCAAAATATTTAAAAAGGTTTGCTGCATGGTTGAAATATGCTACGATAAAAAAAATCGTTTTTTAGAGGGAAAAAAACATAAGTCGTGTATAAGTCGCATTTTATTATTTCATTCAGAAATATGCCTAATGCCGACGCGAAATGTTTACAAACATTATAATAAACACTGTAAACATAGCAAGGCTATTTTAGCTCCCCTCACTCCACAACAAAGCCTTTCAATTAACAGTATTTAGAAAAGAACAAGAATTAAAAATATAAGAAGCTATAGCTAAACAACAAGCCTAAACGAATTCATTTAGGCTAAAACGAAACTGAAACCAACGTTGCGTCTCTCATTCGACACAAAATCAAATGTTTCTGTATTCGCGATGTATTTGAATGCCAAAATATTATTTATTATGTAGCCTAGGCTTCACTGGCGTTCCAACATCCACGTAAAACAACATGGTTTGCATAACATCACTGCGGTACGTGATAACGCTTAACGGCACAGATTTGACTAAATATTTAAACTGAGCAGTGTGTGTTTTCTCCATATGTTTGACTGACTGTATTTTATTATGATAATGAACAGGCTGCATTGTCAAGGTAGCAATGCTTAACTATGTGTGCGCATGCAGCGCTGGCGCAATCACTTGAATTTATTCCTTCTAACAGAAGCAACTACTCCTTTTAGTCATAAAGATAATCAGAATTGTAAAAGGTTTGCCTTTGTCTACATTCACAATAAAAACAAATCTTTGTGCTTTTGTAAAATAAGCCTAAAGAAAAATAGGATGCCGCTTTCTGCCGTCTTGGTTTCCTTTCGCGCAGCACAACAATGAACCGAAACTCTGAATACTAGGCTACTTGTATTTCTTTCGTTTTCTTAATTTATTATTTAAGTAAAAATATGTTTCTCGTATAGGCCTATTTATCGTTATATACTATATAGCCTAGCTTTATTATGTTTTTCTCCGCTCGCAGAAGCGCTGCAGGTGCGTGATGTTGAAATGAAGACCATGTGAATCCTCATGTTCTGTTGTTTGCTGCTTTTTGCGCATGTAGCCTAAAATTAATCCCCGGGAAACAAATGTTAGTATTTTTTAACGGGTCACAGACACTTATCCTTTCTAATTTAATTCAATTCTAATTTAAAATAATCTTGTCGGTTAACGGTTAATAATCGGTTAACGAGCGTCGGTTGTCGGTTAGGAAAAATAACCGAAATGAACATCCCTAAACTGTAGTGTATTATTCAATTTTACATTTAAAGTTTATACATTTTAAATTAATTAAATTACAACTGACATACAAGTTTTAATAGAAATGACATTAAAGTATATTTTAGTTTAACAATAATCCTTGTCAGTACATTCAACAGTACTTTAACCATATTTCACAGACAATATAAGTAATTATGAAATTACATATAAAGATGTACTACTTAAGTCCTACTTAAAGGGTTAAGTGGGTCAAAAAAACACTCTAATGTTCAGCTAACTGCATTTAATGTAATTTTAAACTACAAAATATTTTCATCTAACTGCACTTAACATGGAATTAAATGTCTGAAATCATTACCTTCAGTTCATGCATGTATTTTTAAGTATATTATTTCAGTAACAGTACTCTTTTTTTTTAAACTATGCTAAAGTGCACGTCTTTTTCACAAGGGTTATGAAAGCTAATAGCTTGTAGAACTGTCTTCTATAATCTTTAATCTTTTAACATTAATTCAGTTCACTTAAAAGTTCAATAAAAATCAAAATGAACACTTTTTGTAATTCTTAAATGTATTTTTGTGGAAGTCACATACAGGTACAGTGGAGAGAAGCTTCTGAAGGTCTTCCTTGGAAACGGTTTGACATTTGGTGATGAGCAGACACGACTCACGCACTACGGTCTTCAAGATACACTGCAACAGTTCATCTTTCAGCCTGCAGGGGAAGGTGGGAGAAAGTGCTTGCACATGACAGACATTAACCACAGAATCATCTACAACCACAGGCCCTATCATACACTCATACAAGTGTTTTTTGCTAGCTTCAGCCTGACGCAGTTATCATTTTCACGTCCTGTGGCACGTTGTTTAAATAGCAAATGCATTTGCGCCCATCTGTTCGCTCATGGGCATGCTGGTCTGAAAACGAGGCGTGTTCAGTCGCATTGCTATTTTGAGGCATCTGAAATAGACTGCGCCATTGACCAACTAAAACCTGGTCTAAAGTCAACGGCGCAGTATTTTTTTTATTTAAAGTGCGTGTTAGTAATATGCGCCTATAGGCGGGTCCACAATGCGCTCTGCTTATTACACACACAGGGACGCACAGCAGCACACAAACATGCCAAATATAAAAAATTAAAGGATTGCAATGTAAAAGATTATTATTGTGTAGGCTGCATAAATATAAAAATGCCTACATGTCATAATGGATAGTCATTGCATGTATCAGATATGCATGTTTCATCTCCGGAGACGCGTTCTGTCTTTGCGCTTGCAAATTCCGCCGTGTAAATAGCGAATTCGCCATGGCACGAGCGCAAATGGTTCTTAAAGGGAATGGGAGATAAGACTCTGATTGATTAATTGCACGTTATGCCCAAAACACACCCATTACTCTTTAAGAGAATAGGGACAACCCTTTTAAACCACGACTGTTTTTCCCATCGTTAAAATAGCAAAAGTGGATTTGGACACACCCTAAGTGCACCTGCGCCTTGCGCTTTAGACCATGCGCTTAGATCGTTTAAATAGGGCCCTTACAGTCAGTTATCAAGGTGAATGACACCACATTTTTGTTGAGATGATAAGGAAAGAACTTGGGTTGTGATCACAAGAAAATGAATGTACATTTTTAGCAGTAGAATAAAATACAGTGAACGATTTAAATTTAACCTAAGCACTTTCCGTCTGAAGAGTAGTGAAACTTGTTACCTGTAGTGGTCATCATCCTCACTACCAAAGCGGTTCTTCTGTAACTGGTTGGCAAGGTTGTTTAATATAACATCACGCAATTGAGACAAACCACTGTTCTTCTCCCCTACAGAGAGATTAAAACAAAACAAAAAACAGTAATTATTGGCATATGTTGCTCATCAATATGAAATTGTTCAATGCTGACTTGACTTATAATTATGTTTGATTTCTGTACTGTGTGTGTCTATTTGCAATTCTCACCCTCTGTGAAAACAAATTTGAGCAGGTTGCTCAGCTCCGATTCGCTCTGGTACAAGGTGTTTAAACCTGAGCTAATGAGAATAAAGAAAAATGGTTTATAGTTGTTGCAGATATTGAGATATTCTTTGACTTTTGGGATTTTCTGACTTCATTTTAAGGCTCACCTGATGGCGAGACACACTTCTCTTTGTATTTCCGGCTCTATCTGATCGTGAGGAGCCATGAGTAACTGCCACAACAACAGTCCAGAGCGCTTCACACAGTCTCGGTTCTGCTCTGCATTTAGATTAAAAAACTGGAACACAACCTGGATTTTTAAAAAAACAACGTATTTTTATAATATTTTGTTTCTGCATAGTTTCCGTTAACAAAGTTACCACTACTACTGAACAGCTTCATCAAAATTGATTAAAAGTCATATAATATTCTAGTGAAACCCCACCTGAAAGACGACCAGAATGCAGCGGATGATGCAGGTGTCTCCGTGAACCATGGCCTTCTCCATGACGTCACATATGGAGCTGAAGTGGCAGGCCTCCATGGGCTGCTTTCCTATGAAGGGTCCCAGGTGCAGATTACTGCTGGCTGCCAGCAGGTTGAGCTGATGGATGCACATGGCGCCAACATGATGGAGCAGCTGGTTTATCACTTTGGATGTGCCTATCATCTCTTCTGTCATGAAGAGTCAAAAACATATTATAGGGAAATTGATACAGATCATTCCTGCACAAAATGTCAGCACATCTAAACTAAAAACAAAACCTTTGTGTAGCAAGTGGCCTAAAACGCGCTCACCCTTGTGAAAAAGAAGTGCACTTTATTGTATTGAATGTGCACTTGTAGTGTGCTTCAAATCTTAAAACTTATATTTAAAAAAAACAATGAAACTGTTAATGTTAATTAAATAAAAGGCCACTTAAGTGACTCTTTACTTTGTGTAGCAAGTGGCCTAAAACGCACTCACCCTTGTGAAAAAGAAGTGCACTTAATTGTATTGAATGTGCACTTGTAGTGTACTTAATCTGAAAATTATATTTAAAAAACAATGAAACTGTTAATGTTAATTAAATAAAAGGCCACTTAAGTGACTCTTTACTTTGTGTAGCAAGTGGCCTAAAAAGCACTCACCCTTGTGAAAAAGAAGTGCACTTAATTGTATTGAATGGGCACTTGTAGTGTACTTCAAATCTTAAAAATATATTTAAAAACAATGAAACTGTAGTTATTAAATAAAAGGCCACTTAAGTGACTCTTTACTTTACTTTCTTAACACATTTAAGTACACTTTTAAGAAGTGACATTTTTTAATAATGTCAAATTCAAAGTTTTACTTTAGATCACATTTTAATAATCCTTTGTCGTGCTCTAAAGTAGTACACTTATTTCGATGGTTTGACTAACAAATTAAAGCAAACGTTAAGTACTCAATTATAATTTTAACTGTAATGTGTTATTTAAAATCAATATATTCTAAATGTACTAAATTGCAACTTCATCAGTACAAATGTGTAATTAGAAAGAGTTTTAAAAATACAACATATACATATTTTAGTTTGTCAGTACATTCAGCAGTACTTTAATCATATTAAGACAATATGGTGTACGGTTTCAAAAGTCGAAAATGTTTAGTTGTACAATCTTACACCATACAAAAGTCAATTCAAGATAACTGTTTTGTACTTTCTGTTTACATAGGCATATAGTTTCAGTACCTTTAGGCTGACTGATGACGTGACTGACGCCCAGCCGCTGGCACACATGATGGAAGGCCTGATTCCCAGGATTACACCACTGGTCCATGTAGTCGCTGGAGCACGTCCAGATTAAATTGTTAAGTGCATCATAAGAGGCCCCTGGAACAGTCATTAAAAAACATAACGTCAGTACTCATATAACACTTTAAAATGAGAGGAAAGCTTGAAAAATGAAACAAAAGGAAATAAAAAAAATGGAAAAATAACAACCTGAACGTGACAGTGTTTTTTGCCGTATTTATTAATATTCTGAATTAGCTTTTATCTTTATATTTTCAGTTTATTTTGGATACTTTTATTGTGCGCTTCTGTCATTTTGTCACAACACTTTCTCTGAAGCCTGCATTTATAATACATTATAATGCATGCATAATGCTTTATAAACAACCTTACAATATGTTGTATCATCTGATTAATAATCATAACAACAGTTGCAATACATTATAATACTTACCTATTTGAATATGATGCATTATAACACCAGATTAAACCTGCATTTATAATACACCATAAGGGTATTCTTAATGCATTATAATGCACGCATAATTGACCCCCCCCCCCCCCTATAAATAACACATACAGTAAATACATAAATACACCTATTTGTGGCTATAACTTACAACGCAATACAAATACAGGCTTCATATTAAGTGTTACCGTCATTTTTATTTTATTATAAAAAAACAACAACAACATGAATTTGGTAAAAACCTTGATTTTTCTCAATATACTACATGTTTTCCCTGCCAATCGGCCCTTTCTGTGATCCATCTGCGCCACCCAAAATGTCTGTTCTACCAGGGGTCCTGCCAACCTGACCCGCGCCCAGATACTTATCCAGGAGCATCTCCCAATGCAGCAAGCTGCTAACTGACCTGCAGCCAGGTTAAACAGCAAACTAGGAGAATGCCAAGACTAGTGACAGAACCACAAATGTTAACAAAGAGTTTGAGAATGTTTAATAAAGTGCTGCTCAAAATAAATGAGCCTGATATGCATGTACTTCTTGATGCTTTTTAAAGATCACTAGTTGGAAGAACATGAGGGGTGAATAATATAGAATTGTTTTCATTTTTTGATGACTAAACCCTAGAGAAAAAGGCTATATTTTTAAAATACATCAGTCTCTACTAAGTTTATATAAATCTCGTGGCATATTTTGCTCGAAGACTTACGGATATAAAATTATATTTTTATATTACTTAATTTTGGAGTTTCAATTTCGATTACTCTACAGACCATTTATCGATTAATTTACCACAAAAAAAATCAACAATTTTATTTAAGAATATTTTATTAAACTATATTTTAATTAAACCAAATAAAATCCAAAAGTAAAAAAGCAAAAAAACACTTTTTAAAGGAGTATTTACCCAAAATGTTATTTACCAGAATTTATTTAGGAGAAAAATTTAAATGTGCAGTATTTCTGAAAATAATTTTTAATAAAATCATTTAATTGGAGATGCTTTTGATTATTACAATTTAATGTATCTATTAAAATGGAATCCAGAAAATAATGAAAAACAGAATTTGGTAAAGATAAAACGGTAAAACTAAATTAATTAGACAGGCTTTTTGATCAATAAAATTTAATTTAACCATTAAACCAGAGTCTAGAAAAAAAAATGGCAAAAAACTGAATTTTGGAAATAAAACAGATTTCATAGTCCCGATATTATAATCATTTGTTTGTGGTAATAAAAATAGCCGTTAGTACAAAATCCTTTAAATTACTTCAAATACATATATAAAGCATGAGGCATAAAATTAGTTCAAGATAAAAGTACAAAGCAAAGAAATCATATTGTTTATAAGAACAAACTGTTAAATACATAAGTATTATAACAATTGATCTAATGGTACATTACTCATTACAGTACAGGCCTGCCTAAAGGGCGCCAACGGCCTGATATTATTTTTACACATACATATTGCGATCTCATCCTGTTTAATATTTACCAAGCACCATTTAATTCAAATGTCTACTTAATCTTTAAAATTTGGCCATTTCTTTAGGACAGAAATGCTAAAGCCACCATAATTAAAATAATATGTGGACATCAAAACGAGTAAACTCAGAGTGAGGGTTTGAGCTTATATTTTGAAACCACGATGAATTCTCCTGTGTTTGCGTAGATTTATAAATTATATACCTTGCAAATCTGATGAAATGGCGCACGTTGAGTTCCCAGATGAAACGTTATAATAAACCCAAACTCACAAAAACATGCACAGATGGAGTTTGAGCCGCTACACACATGTAAATGTTAACAGTTCCTGTGACCGGAGCTGCGTGTGACGCATGGACTTACGCTACACGCCATGTAAATAATTAAAGCTCATATACGTATTAGAACTGCATCGCTAATACTTTAGTGAATTAAATCGTAACGTTGTGCAGTTCACAATTATGCTTAATTAATGATTTTTGAAATGGGTTTTTAATAGATCATGCAGCCTTTGGGGAAACAGTCTGGATATATATGTTTCTACATTCTCGGCCGTGAAATGCGCCACTTCGGTATTTTGCCGTTAAGTCGACGCGATCGAAAAAAAAGTGAAGATTTTAAAAATCGAATAGTCGGAATAAAATTCGACGAATCACGACAGCCCCTAATTGGAGATGCCACTTTGTGCACAATGCACATTTCTTAATTGTAAGCCTAAAATGTGTTTTAATGTCACTATGAATAATGATTGTATGATCTTTGAATAATATCGGTTTTTCGATGGATAGAATTCTTCCAGTCACAATCGTAAGTATACTTGCAATTTAGTTCCAACTTTAGCACAATCAAATATACTTCATATATCTTTAGTTGGACTTCAGCTATGTTAATTTTGTGAGCTAGTTTCAATTTTAGTCTCAGTCCCTGTTATGTCCTTTTTAGTTTTTCCATATTTGTCAACCCAAGTTCATTTGAACGTCTTGATAGTCATGGAGCAACCGCACACTCATGAGATCTCGCGTAGTAGAGGATGTAGAGAGCAGTCCACAGTAACATTTTGTCAAACCTCCTTTTTTTGACAAAAAAAAGAGGTTTTTTTTTTTAATAATTTTTACTTTTGAAATCGATAGAGTCATATTTATTGTTTATTGACCTATATTAGTCGTCTCGTCTCGTCGCGTCTTAGTCCTGGAAAAACTCGTCAACAACTTTTTCGTCATAGTTTCGTAACGAATTAACACTACATCAGCACTACTTTCTCACAATTACGTACCTTTAAATACAAATTAGTTGTCCAGTTTAGGTATGCCTTAGTAAAAAACCGATTTTAGTATTCCAAACGTAAATTGCAGCAATTTTTAATAATGCTTAAATATGTAAATAGACCTTAAGCTGCAACAGAATGTATTTCAAATACATTTTTAGTATATTTATTTTTCACTAGGGAACCCTTTAATTGTTAAATATTTGATTAAGTAACTGTGGTGTTAAGAATGGATAACGTTAAATGATTAATCACCATTCTGACACTATTCATGATAGAGATCAGTATGATACAGTGCTTAATTAAAATGATCGTTTAGGGTATAAAGATCTTACTCTTGAGGGAAGAAAGGCCACTGGAGCCACCGAACAGCGAGCGTGTGGCCGAGCTCCCAGCTACACCTGGAGCGGGCGTCAGCATCACCAGATACGTCCCACACACGTACATCGGCGTCTTCCTCAGTGCTTTTATAGACAGACCACAGCTTGTGTTGACTACTGGGACGAGAGAGAAAAAAAACAAAGAGACCACGATCCACCTTGCAATTAAAACTACGTGAATATTACAGCACAGATGTTAATTGGAGTTGTGGTTGGTTTTTTGTCTATTTTTTCCATGGTCGTTATAGTTATGGCTTCGAATTAAGCAATACACACCGAGGGGATAAAACAACCAAAGGGGATGTTACATTGAAATAAAAAGTAAACGGTGATAATAAAAATAAAAAATAATAATCATTTTAAACTGACTGTCGCAGGGTGGAAGATACCACTACCCGCGAAAAGAAGATCACAAAACGGGTGCATCCATGATTTATACACAATATCGGCTGTTGTGCTCCGCGGCTAAAAAGATTCAATACCATAGTTAACAACAACTTACTACTTTAATGAACACTATCCAGATAGCTGCCAAGCGTAGTCACATTTCTCATTTTCATTTAGCTTGACCTGATATAGCTGAACATTAACAACTAAAACTACTGATGAAAAACTATAGCCTAATATATCTCCTGATATACAATACATATTAAAAAAATACCCCGTGTGTACACATCCCAAAACCCAAAATTGGTGCACAAAAAACTTTACCGGAAAAAAAAATAAAGATAACATTTCCCATACTGAACTTAAGCTCTAAGACAAGAATAATTAGTAGATACACACATCACAACAGGTTGACGGCACAAGGCCGTTCCAAACACACCCCTGAGCACCTAAAACAGAGGACGACCTATCGCCATCCACTTCTGTTCACTGTAAACGACATCAAATCAATAAAATGATCACTCTTTTCCTTTAAAACCCGCACCAATTCGCTTAACTACACTTGAGCAGTTTTCTTCTGAAACTTGCATGTTGTGTATTTAAATATATTTGTAATCCCACATTACAGCTGATAATGATGAAGTTGCAATTAAGTAGACTTCAAATAAATTATCTTCAAATGTAATACCGAGTAACACACTAGTTAAATTATAATCAAGTGCTTTACATGTGCTTTAGTATGTTAGTCAACACATAAAAAAAGTGTACTTCTTTAAAAAATGATAACGGATTATTAAAGCCTAATGATTTAAAACGTACTTTAAAGAAAAAATTTTAATTTGACAATTATTACAAAGGTCACTTTTTTAAAAGTGTACTTAAGTGTGTTCAGAAACAGTCATGAAAGTGTCTCTTTAAGTCAACTTTAAGTTTAGTTCATTAACATTATATTACCTGTTAGTACAGTTTTTGAAAAAATATACTTTTAATATTTGAAGTACACTACATGTGCACTTTCAGTAAAATTAAGCACACTTTTTCACAATGGCTCCCATTATTGTAGAAACTAAGCCAGAGAAGCTGGTGCTTGGGAGCAGCTGGGGCACAAACAACATACAGCAGCATTACCCGACTGCTCCTCTTTGACGGGGTTGGTGATGGCGGAGCCGGTGAGAGCAGCCAGCGTGGACGAGTGCGAGGCACGAAAGCGGGACATACGGCTCAGGAGCAGCTCATTCAAACACTTCGATGACTCGCCTTCCTTTCGCGAGAGGATTACCCGATCCTGTAGAGGACTGGCCACACATAGACCCGACTCAGTCTGCAAAAAACAAAACAGATATTGGGAGCTCGTGAAGTGAGGGTTCATTGAACACTTATTTACTTGCTACATTTATGATATTTCCCTTGTGAAAAGAAGTGCACTTAATTGTACTGAATGCGCAACTTGTAGTGTGCTTTAAATTTTGAAAATATATTTTTTAAAACTGGACTTGTAGATAATATAATGTTAATAAGATAAAAGACCACTTAAGTTACTTAAAGAGAGACACTTTCATGACTGTTTTTTAACACACTTAACTACACTTTTAAAAAGTGACCTTTGTAATAATGTCAAATCAAAAGTTTTGCTTTAAAGTACTTTTTAAATCATTGTTTTAATAATCTCTTGTCGTGCTTTAAGGTACATATTTTGATGTGTTGACTAACATGCTAAAGCACATGTAAAGTACTTGATTATAATTTTAACTCCAGTTTGTTATTCGATATTGCATTTAGAATTAATATATGTACTAAATCGCAGCTTCATTATTAAAAATGTGTAATTACAAATGTATTTAAATACATGGCATACAAGTTTCAATAGAAATTAAATTTTGGTTTAGCATACATGCTTGTCAGTACATTCAGCCTTACTTTACCTATATTCACAGATATAGAAGTAATAGTTAACTAAATGTAAAGATGTACTACTTCAGTCCATGCGTAATTTGGTCAAAAGCACTCTAAATTCAGCTAATCCATTACTATAACATTCAAACTAGACTATGTTTTAAATTAATGCAAATATATGCACTTAATTGTCAGAAAAACATTACTTCAGTGCACACTTAAGTATATTGTTTTTCACAAACACGTAATTGCTAAAGTGCTCTTCATTTTCACAGGGTTCAACCAGTCATGCTGCACAAAAACTGTAACGTAAAGCAACTAACAAACTGCCCAAAGACAATGATATATGAGTTTCAAATCTATATTAGCAACAGTCTCACCACCGGTTTACTTGAAGGACATCCATTGCAGACAATAGTGTCCTTGCTGGGTATTTTCTGCGTTGATGCTGACAGGGTGACCAAAATACCCAGTTAATTAAGGTACCGTCAGAACACAGACGTGCAGCTGGTCAAGCTGCTGCCACTATGGGAAGTGATGACGTGGCATCGCTACTATACTTGGGAAACCTTCACAGAGAGAACGGGGAACTAGGAGCTGATCACACAACAATCACTAAGTGGTACGACCTATATATCCCAAGGCCCGATATCTCGTCCGATATTTGGCGGATTTTTCCAAATCGCATCGGGCCGATAAGTTTTTCGATTGGCTGTATGTGTTCGGGGCGGACTTTATACTTATATGTGACGGCGTAGAGAGCGGCAGCGCCTGAACCACGTGCTCCACATTCTCCCTCTCGGCTCGGCGTGTTCGTCGTTCAGGTGTTCTGTCTATATGGCAATAAGTCCTATCTAATAATCAGATAACCTGTAACAAAGTATTAAGATTGTACAAAAAAATATTAGAATGATTGCTTTAATATTATTATTACTAGAAAGGCAAACCATCATACTTTGCAAGCTCGTATTGCCCGTCAGCATTCAAGCAAACACCTCAAATTCTTTGAATGACTAATGAACATTTAATTTCACAAACCTTGCAGACTTAGTGGAATCTAGTTGAGATCTTGTGAAGTGTGCATTTGTATCCTGCATGAATCATGATCGCGTGTTCTCTGTGTGACGGTCGGTCCGTGTGAATTGAATACGGACAGAAGGAGAGTTCAGCTTCACTGGAGATGCGCAATCGACAAACTGTTAACTAATGATTTCAAATTATGCTGCGCTTTATGCATTTGCTTACTGCCATATTCATGTCATTTTCATTGCGTGCTATATGTAAAATGAGTGTTACCTTGGCTTTATTTAAAAGAATATGATTCCCAAATCCCAATGCACATAAACTTTCCAGAATACTGAGTGCCCTGTTGGTTACTGTTTACTTCCTTTTCAATTAGATTTTTATAAAATATTTATTTGAGAAAAATGCTTGTGAAAAGTATGTTTATTTTACACTATTTTTAATCCATTTTGTCATTGATTTCAATTTCTTAAATATTAATTACAATAAACAATAATATATCGCCATCCTGCTTTCCAAACGCATCGGCTTGTCCAAAACAACCCACTACAAATCACTCATTAAAAGTAATTTTTATGTCCCATAATATTAGCGGCCAAAGATTAAACTACTTCACACACAGGTTTGGAGAGTACGTACATGAATGACGTGTACTGGTCCTTTATGTTACAGTGCCAACCATAATAGACATAAAGTGTAAAATGCATGAAAAAAATCCACTTGTTTACAAGCACATTAATTTGCCCGTCCAACACTATGCCAGTATGGTTATTTTATTCTCATAATTGTTTCAGGGTGAGGCTAGATTTGGTTGTTGCTGTGGTTTTCAATCTGCAGGCTACTGTCATAACTTGATACAAATGTTAGATTAAATTCATACACATTAATTTCCTTAGAATTTTTTTCTAAAGGCACTCTCAGCCCACCCTGCTGTTTAAATGTATTTGCATATACAGCATATAATGGTATTTTTTCTGGGTCACTGACCTACATGTTACAAAATTTGGTACAACGTGGAAGATATCGAGACTAATTTCACCATTGCACTTTGAGAAAATCCTGCTCTGCAAAATTAAGAAAATTGACATCTACAAACTCCAGACAAAAATTCTAATAATTTATTTCTCAAACTGTTTGTAATTACATTTTCAGGAGTACATCCCTACCAACTATTTGACATGTTATAAATTCCAACTTAAACTGAAATTACAGCCTAGAGGGGGTATAAACTAAATTTAAATAAATTAAATAATTTCACATAAAATGCCAACACCTTAAACAACCCTAAACTACAATTTTTGCTACAAGTTTGATTACAACATAAAATTATTGCTGTTATATTACTATAATAATAGTGTTCATCGTCTGTTTTATTACGTCTTAAATAGATTTTTTTTCTGTACATTTCTGCCATATGGACATCACATTGACATAGTCACCACTGATAAGCTACTACTAATATATTGTAAACGTAATTGTCTGTAAAGCTGCTTTGCAACGATTTGTATCGTGAAAAGCGCTATACAAATAAACTTGAACTGAATTGAATACATTCTTAATTTTACGAACAAAAAAGTTGATTCGGCATCCATTTTTTACCAACATTTGCTGAAACATCAACTAAAAGTGAGATGTTTTCCAAAATGCATATCGCATCAGTAACAACTCAACAAGCATGTCCCCAAATCATGCAACTGTTTTATTTTCAAGCATACTTAGAAATAATACACTTTAACAAAATAAAAATGATACGAAATACATTCTTTCTTGCAATGTCGATTTGAAAGTGCAATGTGAAAGGTGATGGTTTGAGATGCAGGGGTCGTACCTGCAGTGTGAAGGGGTCGATGACGTGGCACAGCTGATGAGGTTTGGTGTCAAAAGAGGCTGGACGGTGGAGCAAAAAGCCACTGCTGTGCGCCAACCACCCCGCCTCCAGTTCCTCGTTCCGACAGTACACAAAACCCCTGGGAGGATGAGCAGAGGACAAAGTTTTAGGTTTCAGGGATGTGCCAGCATTGTCGACAGTTAGTGGAGTTGAGTATTTTTAGCCGTGGTGCTTTTAAACAGAGATGCTATTAACTATAGACCCTTTTTCTGACGGTAAACATTGTGACGATTTTCTGTGGGCGGAGCTTAGGTGGATGCAGAAAGATTCCCCTGACCGCTTCAATAACGCTAGCTATGAAGTTTGTTAGCTTGTTTTTTAACAACGACTGGAGAAAATCAGATTTTACCTGCATATGGAAAGGTTATATTATTGATATATACATTTCAATTTCAGCAGGCAGCTATTTTTACAGCTACATCATTATTCCAGCCACAATTAATCACTACAATGTATATACAATTACAAATGATTAAACATATAAATCGTCAGTTTGTTGTTTTACACACATGCATATGACTTTATTTCATACACGACATACTCGTGAGATGCATAAGAAATCTTAGATTCACCGATAACACAAAGACAATACTTTATTGCACCTTTTCGATAAGAAGACGAGCATTTTTGAAGATCTTTTCTGTCCAGTCTGCTCGTTTTATCGCTTTTAACCACAGCTGTCATCGTTTTTTTTTCTGGCTGTGGCAGCAGATATGCGATCAAATTTTTAATTTGAGGCTGTATTACGTCGATTCTGGCACCCAACATCACAACAAGATGATATTTTAAGCTCCTTATGTAGTCGAATCTGCGCTGGTTTGAATAGGCCGCCTCCAGTTTTCCCTTCGTTTTGCCAATAAAAAAATATTGGTTCAAGCTATGAGTTGATTTCTTTGTTTTAAGGCCGACATGCTGGGGAAAGCATAAGATACCACCCTCCCTGCAAATCACTCTCCAGAGCCACGCCTCCTCCAAAGCAGATGAACGCGCACAGGCAGAGCAGAGGCTAACCAGCCACACGATGAGAGATGGCATCAACGCTGTCAGATTACCTCCTCTCTCACTCAAAAATTGACCCTTATGACTGGTTTTGTGGTCCATGGTCACATATTACAATAATAACGCCTTTCATTCTCGCTCTGTCTGACTCTGCAATAGCGTAATGAAGCAGGCTGATGACGTATCATGTCTGCTCAAACAGAGGTATGCAAATACATACGTTGACAGGCAGGTAGGACAGCCTATCATAGCTCTCGGACCGAGGAAAATGATTGGACGGACATTTTATGGTCCTACGCCTTCCACAAACAATATAAATACTTTCGCCATTGCACTTAGTGATTTTTTGTGATGTGAAAAAGACTTCAACAGCTAAAACAAAACAGTTTCTGAAACAAATAACCTACCCTGGCCATACACAATAACATACTGTGGTGTGTGGTGTGTGGGTGTGTTGTGTGTTGTGTGTATATGGTTGCCTGTTAAGTTTTGTATGCCGTTTCTAAATCTGAGATACTTACTGATTCTTTAAATGTTCTAGCTCCTCAAGTTCCTATCCAGTGCCATTATGAAACTACACTATTAAACATAGTTTCATAACTACACATAAAACAGATAAAATTAGCTACAAAACTAAAAGGTTTAGTTAACCTGAAATAATCAAATAGATATATTCCGAACGTAATAAAATGACAAAAGCACATATCAAAATGATTACAAATTAAAATAAAACAAAAACTGAAAATATAAAGTAAAAGCGTTTTTAAAACCTTTTAAAATACGATAATGATAAGTATAAGATCATACTAAAAAACGCTACTACCTATAGTCCATTACATTGGCAAAATCCTGGTCAGTTAATTAATAATGCATGAAATCCACTCTCTTTTCCCATTTGGTTTCTCTGGAAAAGCCTTAATAGAGAGTTGTATGGGTTTCAGACAAGTAAATGTTACACATCAAAGTATATAAATGTTACATTTCAAATTATACAAGAGAATCTGACTTTTCAGATGGTACACAAGCTGCCATTTAAAATGAATTCATCTAATCAAAAATCTAATTATAATTCAGATACTTTACAATAGTTTTTGTCCTGAAATAGATTATGTTTTTTTACACAGAAACTAACAACATCCACTGTGACTTAGCAGGATAACAATTTCTAAGTGGTTTAACTGCAAGACACATCCCCTATTATGTTGATATTTTCCTTTAGGCAAAATTATTTCTTAAACACATCCAGGACATTTCTTTACGAGATTCACCCATAAGACTGAGGAAGAGCGAGAAGTCATTTAAGAGAGGAATGAAACACTGATGTTCATCGACAGCAGAATTTCACGGGGTCCAAACATCTAACAAATATAGCTGCTCAGAGAGCATAAATGAGAAAGGCAGCAGAACAAAGCAGGAGCTGTAGAAAGAGCACAATAGTGGCCTGGAGGTCACTGGCACAAACAGAAGAGCAGGGCAGGAGGTGAAGTGGTGGTTGTGTGGTCTTAGAGTTACCTCAGCGTCCCATGCTGCCCCGAGCCCAGCTTGCTTAAGCCCTTCCCAAAAGAGTTTGTTGTGTAGAGATAGAAACCATCTGTAGCCAGGCTGCGGCCCAGGTCCGAGTCTGAGACGGGCAAACAGAGAGAGAAAGAGATGACAGAGAGAGTCTGAGGAGGCAAAAGACAGCAGAGACGCACCGCAAATTCACTTTGAAAGGGAAAAATTACTTCTAGTCAACAGCAAAGTAGGAGCAGGGATTGTACTGGTATGCTTAGGGCCCTATGAAATCCATTGTATTATTTCCAAACTCCAGTCAGTTTCTGTTTATCGAGAATAAAGCATTTAATTTTTTCTGAATTCCATTTTTAATGGTAAACTAAACAGTAGTAATAAAGCATGTCTAAGTCATTTAAATCATTAAACTTACAATTTAACAACAATTTCTTAAAAGTTAAACCGAAATCTATATTTTTTTCCACAAATTCAGTTTTATTTTTCACAAATAATGTTTGTTTTACTTTTTTTTTCACTTTAATGGTTTAGTTACATTTTAATAATCCAAAACATGTCTAATCAATTGAATAGAAATTGTTGTTGTTGTTTTTTAGAAAATTCTGTGTTGTCTCTCTTAATTTTCCAGGAGTTATTATTTAATACAACTTCATTATCAAAAACGCATTTTTCTAACACTTTTTTTTTTTTTATGTAATCAAATGAAAATGTAACAATTCCTTTTATTTTTTTGCCAAACAAAGTGCTGCACAACAGAGGTTTGCTGTTTAAAAGAAAAACAGGAAAAAAATAAAATGCAATATATGCCGTAAAAAAAATAAAATCTGTTTATTTATTATTTGGAAAGTGGGACATATCTACCGCATTACATATTTCTGCCACAATGCCTTAAAGTTAAACCAAACTTTTATTTTGAAGGGTTGTCATGAAGACCACACAGAAACACAAAGAACATGCAGACTACACATTTAAACAGCTTCATATTTTCATAGTCTGTTTACAGTTTATTATTCACAGTTGTTTTTGTGTTGCTGCGCGCAAAGTAGGGCTGCACGATATTGGAAAAAACTCACATTGCGTGTCATTAATATTGCGTAATGGAGTAAAAAAATAAATAAAAGCACTCATATGACTTAATAGCTCTATTTGGGAAAAAATTATGCAATGATTGTGTGAGTTTACAGTGGGTAATCAGCATTGAGCGAATACAACAGCAGTATACAAGCATAGATAATATAACAAAAGCAGCAGATACCAATAACTAACAGTGCTTAATATTAGTCCTAACATATATTCAGTAGGGCTGGGTCTCGATTCAGATATTTTTTTTTTGTATAGGGTCCTTTTTTAAACAATAATAGGGCCCTGTAAAATGTTCTTAATGTTGTTTTTCTGGTAATTAGATGAAGGCATAAAACATTAATTTATTTTATCCTAATCAAATGAAAATTAAACCCTTTTATTTTTTGGCAAACAAAGTGCTGCACAACAGAGGTTTAATGTTAAAATTAAAAAGAAAACAGATGTGACTATTCCTTTAAAAATTAATATTTATGAATATTTATTAGCAGTAGTAGCATTGAGTCTTCAGACTGCTAAATAGTAATATATTCTGACAGTAGAACGTTAAACTAAACTTTTATTTTGACGGGTTGCCGTGAAGAACTTGCAGCTGCTGTGTATGTGATATGACGGTAGTTTTCTCAAACGAAACGGTAAAATGCTAATGAAGTGACACTCAGAGCAGCTGGAGATGACATTCGTGTTCATATCATCATATAGTGAGACGGCAGAAGCTGAAAACACCGCGAGCGTCATCCGCGCTTTAGTATGTGTAAACAAAACAGTGCGCCGCGCCATCCGCCATTCATTCATTACGGAAATCATGGCGCCTTATGCGTGATATCAGATGCTTCCGCAGATTTATAGTATTACTATAGCACTTCACCTGAGCATTGTGAATCACGCGTATGGCCAAGATAAGTGCTGAATGAATGACAGGCTTTCTGTATTGATAACAACTGCGCTCTATAATAAATGAGGTGACATCTAGTGGAAGAAGTCTAATGGAGAATTCACTTAATCAAATCTTGTTTTAAAGGTTGTGGCTGAAATAACTACTGGAAATATCGATTCATGCGGCTTTTGAACAATCGATAATTGACATCGACGTCAATTTTTAAAACACGATTACTCGGAAAATCTTTTTTTTTTTTTTTGGCCCTCCGCTAGTATTCCAGGATACAGAATTGAATAATCAAATGTAAATACCACTGCATAGTCTTCAATTTTTTATCATTAAAGCTTAATAACTCTGTTTTAAGCTACAAAAGTGATTGTTTTCCTCTGATGTTTTGTTGTTTGATCACAAATTCATGACACAGAAGCCGAAACACTAAACCAGCTGGGAACCTATACTTTTACACGCCATTATTCACTTTTCTCAGTTGTTTACCTTCATCTAAGCCATAAGCAACTGTGTTTACAATGATACTTGCAGAGCACATGCATGGTTGACAAAATTCACAGCGCGTATGTTTCATTGACAGGCACAAATATCGAATGTGACTATCGTGGATGCGCACATCGCGATATTGATGCTGAAACGATATATCGTGCAGCCCTAGCGCAAAGTATTGAGGTTGACAGACAGACCACTATATTATTATTTAGAGCAAAAAAGCAGCAACAAGTTTTACATTTTAGAGACATTTTAAAGAATTGTGTGATCTTATAACTTTCTCAACGCAGTTACAAAAACATTGGTCAGCCATCTCTTTGTCGCTCACCTTTGCTCTCTGCTCCAGCGGCGCTGCTCTCTGGCGTGGGCAGCATGTCCTCAAAGCCCCACGAAACACTGTGTTTCACCCCTAACAAGCAGGACGGTGAGCCTGGACCTCCCTCAAGAAGCAGCAGTCTGCAAATGAGAGGATTAGGATATTCTGAAAATCATTCAATAAAGCCCCAGCAAAAACGCCCGTAAACCGGTCCTAATACACATGCCGACACACGACTCCTAGTAAAAGTTACGTTCTAAAACGGTAATTAATTCCCACCCGTTTATTCTGTACCCATGTCATGGGAAGAGTTAACAGAAGCGGTTTAATATGTCTTCACAGACAGTAATATCACGACACAGCTCACCTGTAGAGAACATCCGCCACTGGAAGCTGACCCAGGTCTGTCTGTTTCTGCAGCAGGTGGACCGTGTGAATGAACGTTTTGAGGGAACCCCTGCAAACACAGACAGAGCAACAGAGTTGTGTTAGTTTCCTTGCTGTATTCCCCTGTTTTTTGACTGATATAGTGATGCATGTAGCTAAGAAATCAAGAGAGACTCCTTCCTAGACATATCAGATCAAAAGTGGTTGAAGGAGAGGCATTGAGTACTTTAGTACTTAAGTGCCGTGTGTCTCAGCTTACCATTTATGACTGACTGGATAAACTGTTTGTTTAAAAGGGCCAAAAATGCATTGAGAGTACCATACTTAACTGGGGCAACTATACTGAGATATAAACATTTTAACTAACAGATATCATCATAATTCCTAATGTTCATTTTGAACATTGTATAAAGCCAGGTTTAAAATTCTCCTTCATTTTGCTAAAATAATTAGTTAAATGACTTACATGTTAGAGTTACATATGGGATTATGGATCTATTTTTATTACTCCATAAATGAGAAAAACTGTCAATAGAAAAAAAAATCTTTTTAGAAATTAAATGTGATATAAATAAAAATCAGAACATAGGAATAAAACTAAAGTTTTATGCAAGTGTGGAAAAAGTGAGAAAAATCTCAGCATTTAAAAATATGAATTTTAATTGAACTCCAAAGATGCAAATACATAAAGCGCAATAATATAACTTTTCTTTCCACTAGTGTGAAAAAGACATGTTATGGAAGAAAATAGCTAGTGATGCACTGAAATTTCAGCAACCGAAAATATTCAGCCAAAACAGCCATTTTTGGTTTTGGCTGGAATATTTTTAGAGAGCTGAAATCATTGATCAAAAACAGTGGCGTTTAACTAGTGTTTCTCCAATGGTGCATTTTGACTCTGTTTCATTGTCTGTTTCATGCACGTAGATAAACTACAAACAAGCAAGCACAGTGCTGGTGGATTAACCGTATCAATTTCTCATTTTTACACAATACTGATATGGATTCTTAAATCTCAAGATTGATCTTTTAGTTTGTGCTGTTTTCTGTTGCACGAACTTCACTAAATATTATTTTTATCACCTTTACAATCCAAATAATCACATCAATGATTGTGCTTTGTCATTTTAATAACTACTGAAACAAAGGTCTCAGCTTCACATTATGTATTAATATTTGAATCATTATAATGTCTCATATAATCACGTCAGTGTTTCGAAACCGTGTAAAGATGTCAAAGAACGCATGTCCAAACGCACATTTACCTCAAGAAGACATTCAATGTTCATAAACCTGGTAATCAGCTATAAAATGGCGCTATGAACATGATAGGGATCGAAAAGGAGTGGGTATTTGGTGATACTGACACTGGTGACAAGAATTATGAATTGTTTATGGTATCTAAAATGTTGATGCCCTAAAGACCTTATTTAAAGCAAAAATAACTATATTGTGATATATATTGTTACCGTGAAACAGCAACACAACTCAAATGTTCCCAGGTCCAGAAACATAGCAAGGAAATCGGTAAAATAGTCCATGTGACAATACGTTTTGTGTGCAAAGAAACCAAAAATAATGACTTTATTCAAATTGGAGGAGACAAATTGTTGAATAAAGTCCTTATTTAATTTTTTTTGCCACAAAAAGTATTCTCGTAGCTTCGTAAAATGACGGTTGAACCACTGATGTCACATGGACTATTTTACCAATTTCCTTACTACGTTTCTGGACCATTTTGGTGCATCACTAAAAATAGCCCAAAATCTCAAAACTGACCAGTGCATGAAAAAAAACAATGATTTTGCAAACTATTGCAAAGTGACTGAAAGCCAACGAGTAGCCGCTGTGCTGCACTCACCTTGCACATGATAGAGCCACTAGAGCAGCTGCTGCGTTCTGCCTCTGCTGTGGGGTGAGCAGTGGTCTCGCCTGTGCCGTTCCCTCCGGCTCACTCCTCTCCTCCAGCCAGGAGCAAAGCAACCTCTCCAGGCCATTAAGGCAGTCTGCAGGCTCCTTGCCCAGGCTGAGCGGCTGGCAGTCGCGCAGACACGCGAGCAGGACCTCAGCGGTGACGCCGCAGAGCGCAGGGTCGTGCCGAGTTTGCGACTGCAGTAGTGGAAAGACCAACAGGAGGCCGACGCGTGAGGTAAACGGCGCCTGATCGGTGCCGGCGGCCATCGGAGGGTGGTGAGGATGGTGGTGATGTTGAGGCTGCAGGAAGCCCTGTCGCTTAAGCAGGGCCAGCGTCTCCTCGTCGGCCCCTCCGGCGCTCCCTGGGAGGACCCCGTCATGCTCCTGCTGCTCCTCCAGGGCCAGCTGTCGCTGCGCCCCCCACAGTCCGCGCAGAGCATTGAGACGGTACTCCAATAGTCTGGTGTAAGCGTTGCTCTGGTTTCCGCAGACGGCTCGCAGGCGCTCGGCAAGCTCCGCTGGGTTCTTGGTCTCGAATGTCAAGATCTGCAAGAGCACAGAAAAGACCATCATCAGGCTAATCTAAAATTAGCTACTTGCTTCAACGCTGTCAAACTCAGGGATTGTATCTAGCAATTTAAGTGAAAATAAAAAATAAAACAAATGAATGATTAAGTATGTACAACCCTATAAAAGCTATAATGGGAACACATCCCCAAAATTATTAGTTGCATAGTTAATTTAATTTATTAATTATATTATTTTGAAACATACTAGTAATAAAACCTACTAGAACAGTCTAAATGTGGGTGTTACACACATATACATTAATATAATAGAAGATATATAATAACAGTGGTGTGAAAAAGTGTTTGGCCGCCCTGTCTATATATTCTTACGATTTTTTTTGCATGTTTGCCACAACTTTATAATTCCAGATCATCAAACTATTTCGAAAGTAAACAAATATTAGTCACAGATAACACAAGAGTTGGTGTCCCACAACATGCAGTTTTTAATGAAGGATCTGGTTGGTTCTTCTTAAATGAAAACAATCCAAAACTACAATGGCCCTGTGTGAACGAAGTGTTTTGCCCCCCTTTAAAACTGTGTTTATCCACCTGCTTTCAACTTTCTCTAGAGCCACAACCCAGCCTATTACTGCCACAACGAAGCCGTCCAAGTCAAAACCTTCTTAAATAGGACCTGTTTGACAAAGTGAAGTAGACCAAAAGATCCTCAAAATCTAGACATTATGTCGAGATCCAAAGAAATTCAGAAACAAATGAGAAAGAAAGTAAATGAGATCTATCAGTCTGGAAAAGGTTAAAAAGCCATTTCTAAAGCTTTGGGACTCAAGCAAACCACAGTGAGAGCCATTATTCACAAATGGCATAAACATGGAACAGTGGAGAACTTTCCCAGGAGTGGCCGGCCGACCAAAATCACCCCAAGAGCACAGTGACGACCTGCCTCAAGGAGGGCACAAAAGACCCCACAACAACTCCCAAGAACGCAGGCCACTTGCCTCAGTTAGGTCATGTTCATGATTCCCAAGACGAAAAACCCGCTGCCTTGCGTCAAAAACAAAGGCCTCTTCATCATTTTGCCAGGAAAACATCTGATTCTATAACCCCAATACTTTGGAAAATACCTGTGGACATGACACATAACAAAAGTTGAACTACGTTTTTTGGAAGGTGTGGTCCCGTTCCTTCGGCGTAAAAGTAACACTGCATTTTCGAAAAATATCATCTACCAACAGTAAAGGTGGTGGTATGTGACTGGTCTGGGCTAGTTTCTGCTGCTTCAGGACTGGAGACTTGCTGTGATAAATGAACGACAAAGAGAAAAAAAGAAAAACTAACCATTATTCTGCTGTTTACCAACCAAAATCCTGAAGGTGAATGTCCGGACATTAGTTTGTGTCCTCAAGCTCAAGCGCATTTGGGTTATGCAGCAGGACAATGATCCAAAACACAGCAGCAAGTTCACCTCTGAATGGCTGAAGAAAAACAAAAAAAAAGACTTTGGAGTGACCTAGTCAAAGTCCTGACCTGAATCCAATTGAGATGCTGTGGCATGACCTCAAAAAGGCTCGAAAACCCTCCAATGTGGCTGAAATAAAACAATTCTGCATCGATGAGTGTCACCAAAATTCCTCCCAGCGCTGGTACAACCATTGCAATTTACCCCCAAACGCTGGATTGTCAGGTTGTTGCTGCTAATGTGGCCCCCCACACCATTATTAGTGTTTTAGGGGCAAACACTTGGCTTCACAACAGGGCCAGTAGTTTTTGAGATTTTGTTTTCCCTTAATTAATAAAACCTTAATTTAAAAAACTGAACTGCTGTTGTGTTCACTTGTGTATCTTGATAATATTAAATTTTTTTTTGATGACTGAAAAATTACAAGTGTGACAAACATCAAACCAATAACATCAAGTGGGGGCCCAACACTTTTTCACACCACTGATATATACACCACACACAACACGCGGCGGCCACCTTATGGTTTCATCTAATTCTTCACATTAATTCTTAAATCTTTTGCCGTTAACGTGTCTTTTCTTCTCCACCTGTTTTTTCTGACCTCGCTCACCCAATGAGCATTTTCCTGTCCAGTGGTCATGTCTTAACTTTGTAATGTCTGTATTGCATTAGCTTTGAATATTTCTCATGGGGATTTAATCATTTTTGACTTTTCAGTCTGAGTTAAATCTCTTTTTTTGCTCATTTTATCTGTAAAAGAAAACCTGTCTAATAATTCTGCACACCTGAATATAAGGAGTTTTTTTTACTTCCAGCCTTCATGGACAATTATATATCATTCATAAATGATTAAATACAAAAATTAATAGTAGTTATTAAGGTTGGTGTGGTTTGGAATTGGTCAAATGTGCTTGGAAAAAAAATATCATCAGAATATCAACGTGCCTAATAATTATGCATGTGGTGTATAATAACCTTTTTCTGGATTAGGATAACACAAACTTTTGTTTAAATATCTTGCAATATTCTTAAAATGCTGGTCGAAAACAACATATCTCACAATATACACATCACCATGGAACAGGCCAAACTAATTTTTTTTTATTTATATACATACTTGAAGAGTCATACAATCAACAAATGATTTAAAGTATTAAAAATACTGGTTTATCTATTATACCTGCTCAACACCGTTTCTTTCATGCAAGCAGTGAGCAGTATTTCCTTTCTTACTGAGCATTTCTTTCTGAATCCTCTCCATTAGACAGTTTGCCCAATTTCAGGTTGCAGCTCACTTGCTGAAAACATACCTGGCAACTATATATAATTATTTGACATAAATGCACAATTAATCTAGCTATTACTCTCAGGTAATTCGCTCAGTGCGCAACAAACAAGGCTTGGTTCCACTGGCTTAAGTTACAAGAAGCACACAAAACTTGCTTCATTTCAAGATGGACATGACTGAAAGTAATGAGTCAGAAGTTTATTCTGTTACTGAACAAACATTGACACATTACCATCAGTGATGTACAGCAGAAAATAACACGTCTTTCCCTTGCGAGCCGCACACAAAAAGCAACCAGTTTAGTCCAATTCACAACAAATGACACTGAACACCGTCTGGCTGACGACACAGAGCGTCCAAACATTTCATAAGTTTTCAATTCAATTGCATTATCTTGGTCCACACCACCACTTTTATTGTACAAGCTACTCTCCCCGTGCGTAGAAGAGGGTTCAAGCAAAGTAGTGTTTTGGACATCAATATCTGAAAGATACGAATTGCATAATATACTGTATACTGCGCCTTTCTAATGGCATTTCCTACATCAAACTTAGACTCATTTTGTTCACCGCTTACAGTAGAACTTTTGAACTTGCAGAATGAAGACATTCAGATTCACTTTGCTATCGTTGTGTTTTCTCACCTGTGTAGACTCCAAAACTAAAAAAATAAAGGCGTGCTGGCAGAGCAGCTGGAAGTGCACCAAGACATTATGTATGGGCACAACGAGAGTACAAAACACAGAAGCGGATCTAGAAGGAGGAGACAGGGTGAATTCTTGTAGGATGGCCTGTATTGCGACAGAGACAGTGCCACAAAAAAAAACACTAAACAAAACAATATAGGAAAATCCAACTACCATGTGCTATTCCTTCTTATTACCAACCTGCAACGCTGTATACACGTGGCAAGTGTTGTGATGTTGGAAGAGCCTATTAATGTAAAACTATAAGCGCATACAAAGCACAATAGGATAATACACTAGTATCTACATATAATAATAAGATCATGCTGGGAAAGCAAGGTTACCAAATGGTGTTTATCCTTGAGCGTTCCGCGGTTTTCGTCAACATATGTTTTGTGATACAGATAGAAATAAGTAACCGAAATTATATTGTTATTCATAAAATGTTTCAAATCGTCGAGTATTACTGGGGTTTTTGATCACAATATAACAGTTTCGTTTATCTGAGTTGCATCATGTTATGTTTTCTGAATGCATGGCAGCGATCGTAATAGGACACACGCATGCACTCGAGGGAGCTTCAATTCTTAGTTATGACTACTCGACACAGCATTTGACACCGTTTTAATTTAAGTGAACGAGTTCTGAGCCTCAAAAGTTGATACAATTTTTACTCTGTTTTAAGAAACTGTTACTTGCATTTTACAACACTGTAAGTGTGTCCCATCAGGTTACAGAGGAAATGCATCATGCAAGTAGACGAGTGGTCCAAGTGCAGTGACCACAAGTGTGGTATTGGGACGGGCCCTGACAGTAGATGCATCTCAGTTTGCATACTACTCTATGCTATTTTGTAGTATGCATAGTGTGAGTAAGTGTGCACGCACTGAAAATTCCAAAAAAGGATAAACCGAGCAATTCCAAGAGCTGCATGGGCCCTAAAAAGTGTACCGGATGGTGCACTTAATTAACCAAAAAAAAAAACAAAGTGTGCACCAGACGGCAGAGCAGCGATTTTCAAACTGGAGCCAGGGCTCAAACAATGCAAAAAATGTAAAATAAATAAATATTTGATTAAACTAAATAAGAACATAAATGGGTAATTTAGCAAATAAATATTAAAAAAGTACAGTACTACAATCAGTAATAATGTAAAAAATAATATTGAATGAAATTTTCACTATTTAAATTAGGTCTTTATGTAAGAAACTATATAGAGACCTTTTAAATATTAGGGACTAGGGACCCTAAGACTATCATATTTGGGGGTCTGTGGCATTTAAAGATTGAAAACCCCTGTTTGTAGAGAGTACATAGTGCATTATTTGGGACACAGCTTTTGTTGTGACTCATATTGCACTTTCTCCAATATGATACATAAAAATGATACACAAAATACGATTCAGTCACACAGATGTTTCCTTCAAAGGGGTCATATGATGCTTTTTTAAAGATCATTATTTTGTGTATTTGGTGTAACAGAATATTTTGACATGCTTTAATGTTAAAAAAACTCACATTATTTTTCAAATACTATACATTTTATTGTAGGTCCTCTATGCCCCGCTTCTTTCAAACGCTTAGTTTTCTACAAAGTCCTGCCTTCCGACAAGCGCAGTCTGCTTCCTGATTGGCCAGCTGACCCAGTTCATTGTGATTGGCCGAACACCGCAAGCACTCGTCGGAAATGTAATGCCCCTTTCCATAATTGCGAGCTTCAGTTTTCAACATAAATGTAAAGACAGTAAATGTCTTTAGTTTTTCCATCAGTTCAAGACCGAAAGGGGAGAGTCACTTTCACTCAAAACAGACAAGCCAATTGAAGGAAGGATCTGAATATGCTGTTTAGCTGTGTAACGAAAGTGAACTGCCATTCAATGTCATCACAGTCCCTCTCGGCCTGTATTAACTCCGTCCAAAACAATACGCCCTTGTTTACATCGGATCATCTGCCAGGCGAACCCATCATCCCCTGTGTTCGAATCACGTATTGAAAGTACAAAGAGAGTCTGAGTGGACAATCATTGTAAAGGGACATTGACGATCGAGATGTTTAATTACCAGAGCAGAGCACTCATATTAATTAGATTTTTACTATGCGTGTTTCAATTTTAAAAGGACAGTTCACCCAGGAATTAAATAGCATTAATAGCAAATACTTGCCTATTCAGACCAATGCTTAAAAAAATGTCAGACAGGCTGAATTAAAAGGACAAAATTCACTCTATTAAGTCGGTGGCTCTGTTCAAAAGCAGAAATACCCCATTTACCCTGATATTCTAAGTGCTGTGCAGTGTTCTATTTCTGATGCCCAGTTGTCATGGAGAAAAAGGAAGTCAAACCATATTTACGTTTTCGAACAGCCATTCCGATTTTTGTGTTTGTTATTGTGATTATCAAACAACACTGGATTCTTTGTCTGTTATTCACATTTGCTTAGCAAAATAGTCTGTTCGTGAGCACCACCAAGTCATTGGTTTATGTAACAGCAGTGGCTCATGGCATGTGATCAAATGCGCAAATATGAATGGTTTTCCAGTTTTCTTCTCAGTGCAATGGAAGAGAGATTACAACACCTCTTCATAAATAAATAAAAAAAAGTTGCATTAATGGTATGCAAATGATTGTGTCGGTCTGAACAGACGCATTAATTCAAATACATTTAAATGAATGTTTATCAAAGCAAATATTTGTCTTTATGTGAACAGGCCTTTACCCTCATATCATTCCAAACTTTTTTTGCGTGAAACACGAAAAGAGATATTCAGCCGAATGTCCAAGCTGCTCATGTAATGCAATTGGTTGGGTCACCAACCATTCCCCTTTCATTGCATAGAAATGAACTGCTTTGACTGTTTCAGGGTGAACTGCCCCTTTAATTAATTTTACAAGAATAAAACTGGACTCAAATCAGGTCAGCTGCCAATTATTTTCAGTTAACTGGTTACGTAAGCAGTGAATGCTTAGAGAAAACCTTTAATCGAAGTCACCCATTTAGAGGACTCATTATTGCTTATATGAAGATAGATTGATAAACCGCAGTGAACCACTTTCATTATATTCTCACTAATATCCTGAGCAGATGGTGGTCCATTTTTCTGACTCCTACATATTCTTCCCATCTTCTCTCTCTTCCCCATCTCTCTTTTTCTCTCGATGACCCTCTTTTAGGCACACACTCTTTGCCCATAAACTGAATTACACAGGAAAAAAATTTCAGTGCCAAACGACTAGTGTTTTTTGGCTCTGTTTGTATGGAGTATTTGATTAAATAGAGTCTTGTTTCTGTCGTGTATTGAGATTTCTGTATGTGGTACTCAGGGTCTGGACACTGCTGTTCGGAGAATACAGAGAGAATGGAATAGCATATTCTATGTTCAGGAGCTCTAAGGTGTTTATGTGTAGAAATTCATCCAATGGTTTTAAACAATCCACTTAGTCTCTAGTTTCTATTCCTGACAAGTTCAGTGGCCAGCAAAATTCATTTATGCTTTAAAACTTTAACAAAGTTGATTAGTGAGGGAATACCAGTCCCTGTTGTTAGTTTGTGTGATTTCTTTGAGTCAAGCCCTTACAGCATTTACAAGGCTTATATTGCATATTTCTCATTTTATTTATTTATTATTTTTATTTTTATTTTTAAATTTAAACTTAAATTAAATTAAAATCATTATTTTATTTTAAATTACAAAATGATTTATTTAATAAATTTTTTTAATATTTTATTTTAGTTTAATGTGATAGATGTGTGTGCTCTACTGTTGCCCTCTTCAGCCAAGTGCCGTATAGAAGAGAGATGCACATTCATAGACATGTTTCATAGAAATGGGGTTATGGACGTGCTCTACGGTGTCCTTTTATACTCTGTATGATCTCAGCTTTGAATATATACAGATATTTCTTCAGCTATAGGCACTTTTTGCCCTGTGGACTTTCAGAAATGAATTTAATGCTACTAGGTTATTTAAATGGTCTATACTGACAATGATTACAGAATGATTATTGATTATTAAGGTCCGTTTCATCTGCTTTTTTTTTGTATTCTTAATACAAACAGTAAGTGATATTTTGGCACCTTTTGCATAATTACAGTTACAGTTTGCTTAGAAATTGCAAAAAATAAAAAAAAATATTCTGTTCACACGTGAGGGTAACTTTTTTTTCCTTATTATATTTTGTCTTAAACATGCTATTCACTGACACTTAGGTACGAAATCGTTGGTCATGGTGGAAATGTCACAACTACAAATCATAAATCATTTCACACAGTCATATTGAAATATTATATCACGTTTTGTTTAAATCATCATATTTTGAAACGCAATTAATATTGTCACATTTTTCTTTTTAAGTGAAAGGCAAAGACAGTTTTAATGTGCTCTCCATATAGGGAAAAATTAAAAATGTATATAAAATCCATCACTGGAACATAAAAGTGCCTGTCGTTGAAGCGACACACAGGCTCTCATTTGTTCTCTTGCTCTTCCTCTTTTCCTGTGCGTGTGTGCGTGTGTGCATGCGTTGTGTGCGTGTGTGCTTGCGTGCGGTGCGTGCGTGAGGAGTGCGTATGTGTGCGTGTGTGCTGTGCGTTGCGTGCGATGCACGTGCGGCATGCGTGTTGTTTGTGTGTGTGTGTGTGCGGTTGCTCGTGTATGTCCTAATCTTCCGTCTTTGTGTTTGAAACCAAAAAAGCGTCAAAAAAGAGAGAGGACTTGCAGGGCCTATATGAAGGTATATATGGACCCAATCCCAGAATTCCCTTCACCTGCTCGGCTGCATGCAGCTTGTTTGTCTGGCTGGAAATCCATCTGTCTGTCGTCCTGCTGACACGCGACTCTCTTTAAGACAGTTCTGCCTCGTTCTTGTCTTTCTGTTCTGTTTTGTGTTGCTTTCACCGTCTTCCTCTTATCTGTTCGCCAATCCTACTTCATGCAATAGTTGACCCAAAAAATGAAAAAATTTGCTGAAAATATACTCACCATCAGCCATCCAAGATGTAGATGAGTTTGTTTGTTCTTGGGAACAGGTTTGTAGAAATGTAGCATTGCATCAGTGTCTCAGCAATGGATGCTCTGCAGTGAATGGGTGCCGTCAGGATGAGAGTCCAAACAGCTGATAAAAACATCACAATAATCCACAGCACTCCAGTCCATCAGGTAATGTCTTGAGAAGTGATCCGTATCTTTTAGTACATATTTCAGTCGCAGGAGTTAGAGGTGGGCTGTATTCTCACAGTTGTGGACTATGATTTGCTGGTATTAGAACATTTTATTAAACACAAAAAATGGATACAGGAATGAGTGCATGATGTTTGTCAGCTTTTTAGTTAGAAATTGAGCTTTGCATTATCCGTCACTCAAGACTGTGTTTTGGTCTTGTCTATGTGATGAGTTTTTATTTAGGTTTTTGGTTTAGGATCTGACAAGTCTATTAAAGAACATGTGCTGACAGTTATTTCACCCACCGTACAGTTTTCCTGGAAACACTGAAAAAAACCATTTTTGTACTTTGAAACCATTTCACTTAGAAGTTGCTAGTAAATTTAACAAATAATAACAAAGCAACATTGAATTAAGCTTGAAATTGGGGTTTCTGTGAGTCTTAAAATGCCTTAATTCACACTTCCACAATTAAAGGCCTTAAAAAGGTCTTAAATCAGAGCAAAAAGTCTTGAATTCGTAAAATCATTACTTTAATTGTTGCATGCATTGCAAAAAAAAAAAAAAAAGTATTCTCAGTGTTTGGGTTTTCAAATATAAAGTCTAACACATTTATGCAATGTAAAATTCTGAAAAACTGCTACAGTTAAGTGAGTTTGTTTAAATAAGAGCAAATATCTGTCAACCGGGTATGAAAGCTTCCCTTTGAGTTAAGGTTATTTTTCTGATTTTTCTGAACTCATGTCATTTTGAAAAATTTGATAAGTTAAGAATCTTTAGACATTTGAACTGAAAAACGAGACACAATTACTAAGCATTTTTTGTGCAGTGTGATCAGAAGTACAGAAAAAGTTATTTTCATATTCTAGTGGTTGGAAGCAGAGCTATTCAAGTCTTTTTTGCACAATTTTTAAATTCTTCAGTTTATTCCTTACATTTTCTTTAATTGCTCTTTGAGAGATCTTTTAAAAGTCTTACATTTACCTTCATAAAACCTGCAGAAACTCTGTGAGATTTTGAAGCTGAAAGACTGAAATTCTTGTAAAATGTACTCCACACTCTTAAAAAATGAAATCTTCACAGCGATGCCATAAAGAACCATTTTTGGTTCCACAAAGAAGCATTCAGTCAAAGGTTCTTTAAAGAACCATCTCTTTCTTACCTTTTTATAATCTGAAGAACCTTCTTTCACCACAAAGAACCTTTGTGAAACAGAAAGTTTCTTCAGATATTAAAGGTTCTTTATGGAACTGTTTAGATAAAAAAGGTTTTTATGGCATCGTGAAGCACCTTTATTTAAGCGTTGGAAGAATCTTGGTTTATTGACACCTTCAAAAAAAAAAAACAATTTTTACAGTGCACGTAGAAAACTGAACGTTGAATTAACGGTAAAAGACTGTAAAATGCTACAGTAAAAACCTGTTAAATGGTTAACAGTAAATTGCCCTACTGTATACGGTGAAAAACTCTATTGGACATTACATGTAATTTTACGGTAGTATACCGTTTTTGGAAGTGAAAAAGGAAGCATAATTTACGGTGAATAACCGTAAATTGACATTACCAAAATTCCCTGCATGACACTTCACATTTGATGTTTTTTTTGTTGAAATAACATGTTTCTTAGTTTTTTCTTATCAGTTTTGTATATTAGGGTTGTTGTTAAATGAATGTTTATTGCATAATTCAGTATCATGTGTGTTGCCATGATGGCTTTTAGGCATTTAGTGTGAGTGACACTGTGCACCTTCTATATATACAGTATATATATAAAAAGCTGCGTGTGATGGGCTTTGGTTCATCATGTGACTTTATCATCACCACCTGCTTTTGGTGGTTTTCAGTGTATTACAAAGGTACAAAACAGTTGTATTTCAGTACTTCAATAGGTTGGTATTTTGTCAGTTAATGAAATTACGGTATTTTACTGTAAATTTAAGTAAAACCATAAAACGTTGCTACCGTATTTTTTACAATAAAATTCCGGCAACCACAGCTGCCGTGTTTTTTTTTTTTACCGTAAATTTTACATATCTTTTTTTTACAGTGTGCCTATGCATCGGTCTTCATAAATGCATAAAGCTAGTGAGATTGAGTGTCGCCTGGATAAAATTAGAAAAATCCATCTCCGTTTTCTGCTGACATATTTACAATTGAAGGTCCTTCACAAAGTTAACTGCAGACAGGGTTCACTGTGAAGACTTGTTTGATGGTGAAGGTTGATGTCGGCAGTGCGTTTGGTCGAATGCCTTCAGCGGAGCTTCAAACCTGAAAGAAACCTTACAGCCCACGAGGCCACACGACACTCAATCAATGCATGTCCAGAATGAGTTGACACAGCGAGAACAGGGCTGTGAACACTACTCATGTCTCAGCAGATGCTCTTGACTTACTGTAGTGGAATTGCAGGGGAATCTCTCTGGCGTAATCATGGGTTAAGTGTCCTGTCATTACTGCATGTCATTCAAGGGCTCTGTGGTAATGAGATCCTCTCACAATCTCTACAGATAACACCCAGTCTGGGACTCGAGTGCATGTTTTGCAAGTCCTTTAGAAGTAAAGTTAAAGTTGTAATTAATTTCCGTTTTTCTTTTTATCATTATAAATCGTTTAAACTTTCAGTTTTGTTTTGTATGCTTTATTATCATTTACATTTAGCAACATAACATTTAAGTTGAAATGTAAATATTTAAAATAAAGGGACAATATTTTAAGAAAGGAGGGATGGGGCCACATTTATGATGAATTTCTGTGTAAATTGTAAAGATCACTCTTGCATAAATGAATGCTTTGAATGTTACAATTTACATGAGAATGGCTTAAACGAACAATCTGCACAGAAATGTTTTATTCATGAAATCTGTTCTGTTTGAGGCTTTTAAATACCGAACAAAAGAATGTTTGGAATTATAAACGCAATCAAAACTTTCTTCTGTCGCCTGATCGAAAGATTAGACTTTTTTTAATGAGGTCTTCTAGTATAATTGTACAAATCTCTGCCTTCGGCTGGTGCTTCACGTGTTTAGTTTTTTTGCTGTTAAATCTTTACTGATTTTTATAAAGTAAACATAAGAATAACTGTTAGTAATATTTCAAGATGAGCGCTTACTGGATTGAAGCAGCTTAGGTTTGCTTGATTCTCCAGACATTGTTTTGTTTGTTTGTTCATCTCTCAGTCATCACTGTATTGCATTGCATTATATGTTTTGATCAGTTAAATATCATCTTTCTAAGACATATTATTGGAGATATAGAATGACGAATGATATTTATATAATTTTATGTCAGTATCTGCTATACTGTACAAAGATCTCATTGATTTACGTTTCAGGCATCAGAATTTCCTCACTTCTTGGTCATATAAACATCAGCATCTGCACCAAATTCATATTTTTTGCTCAGTTTGGGGCTCTGAATACAAGTGGAGCTGTTTTTTCCGCCATATTATCAATCTATCAGACTATAAGAGCCATTAAAGCCTGATGTAAAAGTTGTCTTTTATGTTTTGTCTAAGGGTTCTTTAAATTATTCCTTTTTTAAATAGATAGATCATTTCACAAGGTTAAAATCCTCCTTTAAACCCAAAAGCCCTGCAGTCGCCGTGGGGTTCATTAATTGAATTGCATCCTGGTTAAAGCCGATGCAAATGAAATGGATACCAATGAGAACATCCCGTTTTCTGGAGTTTTTATAATCTGCAAGCTACATCCAGTTCCTTTATGCTTTTTACCTTAATATAGGATTTTTTTTTTTTTTTTTTTTTTTTTTGTGACAGCCTGACAGTTAGATCCTGGTACAGATAGGAATGCATTACATATTGATCCAGCAGGAAATTTAATATGACAATCAACTAAATTGTGTAGATTCCAGTTGGTGTGGAAACTGCCTTATGTCCAGTATATTGACGGCAATTTTCGTAAGCAGAGAAACTTGATCTTTTGAGAACTATAGAAACTGTTTGGAAGTTAATAATTGGTGCCGGAACTGGATAAGGAATGCTTAGAAGTTGGGCTTACAATTAAACGAAAGGTGGCATAAACACACACAGCACATTAACTGTTGAACTGTTTTGCACGAATCGCGCTACAGTGTTTCATTTCCCATTATAGTTGTTGCGTGTCACAAGTCTCATTCGCTTCTCTCCAGTGTATTCCATGTGCTGGATCCTTTTTTTTTCCCAGGGAAAGCGAAGGAAAAATATCAACCGCCTGTCATTTCTCTTGTTTCCATGGTTACAGGCCATTGTGGACACGGTTGACAACCTCCTGAGGCCAGAAGCCCTTAAATCCTGGGAGGACATGAATTCCACAGAGCAAACACATGCTGCTACTATGTTACTCGATACCCTGGAGGAAGGAGCCTTTGTCCTTGCAGACAACCTGATCGAGCCCGCAGTCGTCCGAGTGCCTGCCGAGAACATCAGTAAGTGCTTTCATCTTAGCCGGCAACTTTTGATGTAAATGATGAAGTTTCGATTCTGACCTGATGCTTAATGACTGATGGAGTTTTTCTAGGAGTGATGTTTGCTTCTGAAAACCAAAGCGGAAGGGAACGGAATTGGCAGGAATGCTTGGAAGAGGCGGAAAGGTCATTTCACATAAACTGGCCAAACTGGCATTAACCAATGGCAAAACAATACAAATAGTTGACCCAAAAATAAACATTTTCCGAAAATGTCCTCACCCTCATTCCTGCCGAGATGTAGATGAGTTTGTTTCTTAATCAGAACAGATTTGGAGAAATGTAGCATTGCATCAGTGTCTCAGCAATGGAGGCTCTGCAGTGAATGGGTGACTTGCCGTCCAGAACGAGAGTTTCAAAACAGCCTGTTATAAAAACATAACAATACCCACAAGTAATCCACGCACTCCCATCCACCAGTAAGGTCTTGACAAAAAAGCTGAATAAATCCCGCATTAATTGCCTAATTTTTAATCTCTATCATAATTATTGCTTTTGCCAGTGAAGAGTCTGAGTATTTTGAATTAGGAGAGAAAATCTGAAAGATTCAGCCCCAAACGGCTCTAACAAATATTTTAACATGAGAGACAACAGGAGATGGATTTTTTCACCGGAGGAAGCGTTATTATGCATGTATTTTTTAGCCAGAAGTGACATTTTAGAGTTGTAATGATGGAGTTTTTATATATTTCTCCAAATCTGTAAAGAAATCAAAGAAACAAACTTACTGTGTCAGAGTTTGTATGTAGACACCAGTCTTGCATTACAATATTTTTTTATTTCTTGTAGGTTTTTGCGCTTTTTTTCCATAACAATGCATTAAAGCAATGACAATGAATAACTAAAGCGCAACGAATCTATTTTATTGCAATTGCGTAATTTCAGGAGACCAGCAAAAAAAAAAAAAGTTTTTGTTAAACATTTGTAAATGTTCAGAATTTTAAAAGAAACTAATTATTTTTTTTAACTTTTAATCAGTAAAGGAAGCATTAAATTGATCAAAAGCGTCAGTAAAGACTCACGTGACACTGAAGACTGGAGTAAAGATGCTAAAAATTCAGCTTTGATCACAGGAATAAATGCATTTTATAATATATTAAAATAACAAACGGTTCTTTTAAATTGCAATAATATTTCACAATATTTCTGTTTTTACCATTATTTTATACCAAATAAATGCAGCCTTGGCGAGCAGATGAAACTTTTGAGTGGTAGTGTACATTAATAAATAAAATATTTGAACATTTAATTTGGCACTTTCTTGTCAACTTGAATGTTAAGGTGCTATTTTAGTGAGAGTGAAATTGACAGTTAAATATGACATGTTGAAGTGCTGACTAAAGAAAGCTTTGAGAAATATCACCGGATCTGGCCTGAGATCTTAGATTAAATCTTTTGATTTTATGTATGCACTTCTTTGTAATGCATAATATACTGGTTCTGATGGTTTTATATTGATTATTGCACCCTCTTGTGGATCGCTGATTTAAAAATCTGTTCACTGATCCTATCACTGAAAATAATGCCTTTGGAGATTTGAAAATATTTAAGTAAAACGTGATTTATTTTTTTTATTTTTTTTGTACGTTGCTGCAGTGCGGCTGGAAGTGTTAAGTATCTGAAACGGGCATATCGAGATCCTCAGAGGTAAAGAAATAGTACAGAGAACAGATAAATTGTTAATTAATCAGGCAATTAGCATATCAGGCCATTTGC